>QODF01000148.1:1729628-1908629 GCA_024372805.1 Oostethus manadensis | reverse complement strand
TAAAAGCTAGTCTCTTTCATAAGGGTGATGAAATGGTGTTATGTACACAGCATCAGCTGTTTCAACAAGAATACATTTTGTTTTGATCATATCAGGCCAGACAGCATTAACAATGTCAGGTATTTTATATCATATATGAAAGTACTTAACAGCTTGATTTGTGAATCTTTAAACACAGGCCTGTCTGATTTACTAAGCACCTCAACTAGAACACAACACTGTTTGCCACGCGAAAAAAAAGCAGAGATTTGGTGTCAACATCTTTGTTAGGGAAAGTCAATAATTAAACACAATCTACCCTCTTTTCAACCCGCAGCACTGTTGTATCTCTTCTTTAGTCTGTCGTAGATTTGAGTGTGATACACAACGCCATCAACCAAAAAACGGTTGTAAAACCAAAAGCAGTTGCTTAGACTTCCACACGGCTTTTGGCAAGCCTGCATGACATTTTTATATTTGTTTGCATCGTGGGATGACCCAAACCTCTGACATTTTCATTTAGTATTTCACAATTTTCAGTTTTCCTTTTACGATAGTTCAACAAAAGATGGAACCTTTTCATGTTTTGGGTGGATTGTGGCACCCTTGACTGGTCGCCCGTCAATCGCAGTGCACACATAGACAAACGTTCACACTCTAACGGACAATTTAGAGTTGCCAGTTAACCTAACCTGCATGTTTTTGGAATGTGGGAGGAACCCGGAGTACCCGGAGAAAACCCACGCACGCACGGGGAGAACATGCAAACTCTCAAGGGAAAGACAATGAACCATTGAACTCCCTTTATGTCAAGTCTAATCATCAAGTCATAAACAGACATTTTCATAGTGCTTTCCACCTCAGCTGCTTGTTGTGTTATGGGAGAAAAATAAGTCATTGATGCGGCAGATGATAATGTACCCACAACCTAAAAACAACTCAGGAACTATTCTTCAACTTGAATCAAGCAGGATCAGAAGGTTACCCAAATACATGGGGGTGGGTGGAGATGGATACTGGCAACAATAATTCCAATTAAGACTAAAGCTGTGAGCCAACTCATGTGCTCTTCTGAGTGGTCCTGTCCTGGAAAGGTCCTGTCCTGGAAACATACATGTCTTTACCATTACTCTGGTACTTTCATTCTCTCGGGGTGCATTAAAGATCATCATGGCTTCTTCCATGTCTCTCTGCGCTTTTTGATTGGACTTCTGCAATGGTCCCACCCCCTACCTGTAGGCCAACGGGAGCCGCCCAAATTTAAATTAGCAATCACCGGGCCAATTCACCGTCTCATTCGCAAAAAATAAAATATAAAAAAAAAAGGTCCAGTTGACCCGTTCAACAAAAAGAACATATCCGAGCTGAAACGTAAATTTTCAGCATCACGATACATACAATATATAAGTATTTCAAGGCAACAAAGTTGTAATCACTCAGTGCCCTGATCCAGAAGAAGAAAGACGGATGGATGGAGATAAAATGGGATATGAAAGGCAGAAAAAAGTTAGACGGTCCAGCCCTTTCCCCAGGAAAGATTTTAATGGTTGGTGGGAAGTTGTGAATTGTATGAAATAACTGAGCTTACAACACAATACAGTGCTTCATGCAAGTTTAGCTGTTTGCACATTTCAAAAGGAGGTAGTTCATTTTGCACAATAAATATACGTAGATGATTCAGCATAGAAGAAATTGAAAGAGCTTTTTCTGAAAGGAGACCATGTGAAAGACATACTAGATGCCATGAGAGGTATTTTCTGTTTTGTGATTTAAGAAGCCTAAACCAAATTATAAAGCCACAGCTTTTCATGACTGATGAGCCTATATACCGATTCCCAAAGTCAGGCAAAAACTGTGGGTGTGCAGGTCAGGCATAATGAACTGAATTTAATAACACAATAAACTCTACTTTTCCCAAATTCAACGAAATCACCATAATAATTGCACGATAATTAGATTTGTATATTGTGTGTGTAATTTTAAAATGAATACTCATACAGAAGCATTGAAACACACTACACCATTTGATTGTACACATTAGAAAGAAAGCATATTTGTAGCGGATATACGGTATACTATTCAGGAGTTGGTCTATAGACCTGTGCATGTTCACTGTACTGAGTAGATAGATTTGCAAAGAAAGTGTTACATCATTGTTTATTCACTATTTGGTGAGTACTATTCAAATGTTTTGCAGGTCCCTCATATGCCAGGTTGTGATGTAAAAGTCCCAAGACAAAAGCTGAAGCCTCTGCGGACACAAGTTCAGCATTGTACATCGGCGATCTTGCAGTGCTCATCTATGGTAGAGACACAGTGTCCAACTCAACTTTACCCGAGAGGCAGCCAGGGGCCCACTAAGATGTGGAAACAAAGCCAGAACTGGATAACACCAAGCTTGATGCTATATTTGGCCAGTGCATTTGATTTAAGGTATGTATCTACAGTATGTGATGGTAAACAATCAGTGTTTTCAGTTGTTGTCATAAAAGTACAGTTTTAGTTTCGATCTAAATTTTTGGTTCAAAAGGTGTGTACTTTTCTTTTATGACAAGAAAGGACTATGGCTCTAAATTGAATACGCTGTTATGATTACATACTGTTACGGGCAGCCAGGTGGCAATCCCCACAAGCAGAGCCAGACAGTAAACTCCGCTCAAGTAGTTAGATCTTTAATAGGTGCTCTCCAGGAACAATTAGCCGCTGCGTGCAAAAAAGTCCCCAGAGTCCAAACAAAAAATGATCAGTGCAACTAAGGGAGCAAAAGTAACAGCACCATAGAAAAGCGAACAACAAAAACCAAAAAGTAAGGCACAATGCTGAAATCACAAAAACTCACAGGACAGAGGAGCCAGGAGGACATGGAAACAGGCACGAACACACACCGCATGCATTTGCAAGGCAGCATACAGGTTAGTAGCAACAATCCCACATCCTCCTCCTGCAGCCAGGCAGCTTAAAAGCCCTTGATTGCAGAGTGGCTGCAGGTGCGCCTCTGGCACCGCCCACTCAGGGATAGAAGGAATCTAAAAAGGAAAGACAGGGAAGGTCAAAAGGTGACAATCAAAAGAAAACAGAACAAACAGATCCTAACACACACGCTATTATATGTTTACAGGACTTGATCTTGGAGAGACCATTATGTTTACATAAGCGATTATATGTTTACAGGACTTGATCTTGGAGAGACCATTGTGTTTACATTGTTTACATAAGCTATTATATGTTTACAGGACTTGATCTTGGAGAGACCATTATGTTTATGTTGTTTACATAAGCGATTATATGTTTACAAGACTTGATGGCTTGTTGCTGTGTGGAGCGCGACGTCAGATATCATTATCACAGAAAAAAACGATACAATTGTAAAGAAGTGACTTTTCTAACACCCCTAAAATTGATGGTACTCGTTAATAATCTTGATCAGCACCAAAATTCAATGTCTCTTTCCTTGATCAACCTCACTTCACATCCCACCTAACAAGTTAGGTGAGGCAGCATTCCAGCGTTCTTTAGAGTAGAGGCGTGACAACGCTTTGAAGGAGGCTGAGGCATTCAAATAAACAATCATAATCGACATCCTGTTCTATTATGTTTATGTATGTGTGTGATTAAGTTGTCTGGTGTGGAGAATTAACATAATTCCGTTTATGTACATCACAATGAAAAGGCGTACCAGAGGCAATACGAATGGTTGAATGTTAGAGAGCACCCAGTCCACTAAGAACACACTTGGAGGTCATCTTGTGCATGTCATGACCATACTCAAACATAGGGAGTGCGGTCATCTTCACCGGGGGATGTTTGGCTGAGCGAGTGAAAAAGGCCTTATTTTGGTAAAAGAACCACAGCCTGCCAGGTAATAATAATAATAAGTATTATAATAATGATGATAAAGATAATAATGATGATAATAATAATAATAATACATTTTATTTAGAAGAATACAAATACAAAAGGGTAAAACAAGCCATATGGAGAGGGACATTGCAATTACAAGGAGGCCTTGGCCAGATCGAAGAATGCACCTATGGAAGATCTGTTTATTGAATATGGAAGTGGTGACATCATCGCATGCATTAAGTTTAGTGGTGATTCATTCGTGGTGAGTTCTGAACCCCGACGGCAGATCTGACATGATATGGTTGGAGTCATTGAAGTGGGTATGCTGTTCACTCTAAAAGTTTGGCCTGGCATGGACGTAGGCCCGTAGCAGTTGGGGTCAGAGCCAGAGCTGCTTTTGAAAAAGGGCAAGATCATGGCAGATTTCCAGTCTGAAGGGAAAACACACATACAAATGGGCGAACGAAACAAATATGTAACGGGGGCAGCAATAATATTAGCACTTTTCAAAACATTGGGTCGAACACATCATAGCCAGCAGAATTATTTGAATCCATCTTCTGAGTTCCTCTAAAACTTCTGAAGCAGAAACAGGATGAAAAGCGAAGCTGATATCACTGGATGGGTTGGTAATGGAACGGTGTTGGGAACCGGACTAGTAAAGGCTTTCAATGAATTGACAAAATGTTGGTTGAGGACCGAGTCCATTTTATCAGGGATGATTGTGCCACCAAAATTTAGGGAGGTGGGTTAGTGAAGCTGAATGTATTGCAGAACTTCTTGAGGTCTGAACCACAGGGTGGAAATTTCTCCTTGAAATGGTTGATTTTTACTGACCTAATTGTCTAAGAGCTTTTATGTCTAACCTGCTTGAAGGCAAGCGGGTCAACAGGTGACTTCAAGGACTTAAAGGGCTCTCCACCTTAGGGTGTTTTTGTGACAGATCAAATCAGCTGCCGTAGGTCAGAGGCAGGGGCTGTAGCTATTCCTGGACCGGAATCATCCTCAATGGGGCAAGCTTGGCAAAGATAGTGCTGAATCAATCTTGGAAATAAGACCAGGCATCATCCATAGAGTGGATGAGGTCAATTGTCTTGCAGTTCATGGCTGGGTTATCATCTAGACAGGTCTGCATATCAAAGTTCTGGCAGTGATTGCTCAGAACTTTACTGAAGATTGACAATTAGAAGTTGTGTTAATTAAAATAAGATCACCTGTTGGATTTTTCTTAATTGAATCTGGTAAATTAGAGTCGTGTGTCAAAAAAGTTCCATCAACTATTCATGGTCTTTCACCAGTTGCTGATGGTCCCGGACATAACCTCCAAGAAAAGTATATTACTACTGTGTATGCTATGGGAAATATATTTTGTATGAACACGTACCAACCAGCGGTGTGCACACACACACACACACACACACACACACCAAAACTCTTTCCCAGCCTTCCATCTGGAGATTAGGCAAGCTTTGTTAACATAATGTCAAACAAACTTCAAAACAACCCCCATCCTAATCCGCTCCAACCCACACTTGTTCGCTGTCAGAAGTTATTTGTTGAGGAACAGCACTGTATGAACCCCGTAAAAAACAAAGTATGACGCACTCCTGCAAATAAACAATTTGATGTTTATCTGGAACTTCTTCTTTTCATCGCCAGTAACAGATTATAGGAGAATATGTGAATAAATGACAAGGGGAAAACATCATCAATCAAGAAGCTCCCACACATACTGCACGCTACAATTAAGCAAATCCAAATAAAAAAAACCCTACTCTGTGAAGTGTACAAAAATGCTGAGCAGGCCCAGATCTTATGTTTTTGGATGGAGAAGAGAGGGAAAAAGGGAAGATGTTTAAAAAAGGAGCGAGGGTTCATGGTCGGGGCACAGACAGCAGCCTTAGACATGCAGATGCTCTTTCAAGAGGAAGCAACCAAACAGTGACTAAAATGACATCTGCATGTAGATCACAGAGAAGGACAACATTCAATTTGGGCAAGATTTGCTTCTACCACGCTGTAAAGTTCAGCGTTGATGTAAAATGTACCAAAATGGCACCAATCCAATGTGTTACGGTACCTAAAGGGTGGCGCTAAACACAGAGCAGTCTATTGATTGGTTGACAGAGAATCATCTGCAAAACGCACACAAAGTGCTCCATTGTTCTCTTCGGTAAACAGTGGCAGGTGACGTTATGATGTCACACGACCTATACTCTGAATTTGATTGGTAGGAAAACAAACTGGTCTGAAAGTGAAATGGTGAGTCATAGTTTTGCTGCATTCTTGACATTTGGTCGGTGGCTTACCACTAAGAGAACATTACAGGTCATATAATGCTTGATTCCTTCACCAGGGGGGATTCCACTGGTTAGGACAGACATGGTCCACTTGTCCTCCTAATCCGCCATTTCTACTCCCCGCCGACCAGTGGTCAAAAATTGAAATAAGTGATCCGTGTAGTACCGCATTTGGCACACCAGACTATGTTATGGTACCAAAGGGTGGAGCGAGGCAGAGAATCATCACTTCTTCTATGTGGGAATTGAATGGGAGAAGCACCCAAAGGGTTTGCTTGCATGTCCGCTATTGTTGGTGTAAACAAGCCAGATCAGGGTTTACCAATCTAAACTCCCCTAAACAGACCCAGTGATGGCCCTTTACGGACTCGTGACCAATTAAAGGGAATGGGAAACTTATATGGGTGCAACGATTCATCCATTCCATTGGTCTATATTTCTATGATCCAATTAAATGGGTCTGTGTTCAGCAAGTTGCCATTGCAGAGGACAGATATCGATCATTCAAAAGGTAATCAGCTGATTGTATCGATACTAGAAAATAAAGCTTTTTTTTTAGCATCTTTATTGATAAAGACGTTACCTTTACTTCTCTAAGTTTGATTTGGCGTAAATTGATTAGTCATGCCTGTTGACTGGGGCGCACGGATGACGTCATGTAACGGCGACTGTTGTGTGCAACTCTCGTATTTTAGCGATGCAGAAATTTGACACCGAGAGTGCACGCTCTGTTACGAAGGGTCTGTGTGGACACCTTAAAAAACAATATTTTCTCATAGAATATTGGGTGTATTTTCAGTTCGTTTGTTTAGCAGATTACTTCTTTAATTGGATATTGCATTTATACTGAGTGTAAGTCCAACTTTAAGCCTTTCAAACTCATGCATCAGAGCTTCAGGACAAGATCAAACGTGTGTAGGATATTAATTCCCTTTATATCTTTCTGCAGATGATTTCAATAAAATTTTATTGGTAAAAAAGAATTTGGGCCCGGAATTACAGTGTCGTGTGGTGTAGAAACATAATGCGTGCTAGGCCTGCATTACAATTATTTTAATTTGATTTAATACTTGATTTTCTTCGCTGGACTTTTTGAATATAAAAACAAATGTAAATGGTTACTCTGTTGACTTTGTCTATGTTATCTTTTTGTTCATAAAAAATAAGTAAAAAAATATTATCATGATTAATCATGATATCAATCATGATTAATTTGAAAATTGTGATTAATCTGATTAAAATGTTTAATCATTTGACAGCCCTATTATTTTGTAGTACTTGCCAAGGTCTGTGGATCAATCACAGCTTTTGTCTTCACTCACTGTGAAAGCAATGATAACCAAAGGCACTTTCCCAGTATGAAATGTGCTCTAACTTCTTAAATACTTGGGGTAGAAAAGTGAATGAGGTATCACATTAAAGTTCAAGTCATGTTTAATCCGATAGAGTTAAAGACTTGATTGAATTCAACCTGTTAATTTCATTCATTGTGAAATCAACCAGAAATGTTAATGGCACTTTATTCATATACAATGTAAATGCATTTTGCATGAATTGTTGTTTACTTGTTTGTTTATAGCCAATTTAATATAATTTAATATAAAGTCAGCAAAAAAGTGTAAAATCAGCAGAACAAAATCAAAATATTTCAATCTAATGAGAAAAAGTTGTAATTTTATGAGAATAACGTAATATTATAAGGAAAGAACCTCATTTTAGTAGCATAACATTGAAATATTAAAGGAAAAAAACGTTTTTCCTCTAATTCTTTGAAAATCTAGGTTGCGAAAAATTGTTATGGGAAAATTTTTTGGAAATATATCATAATTATGGCTAGAAAATGTTTTGGGTTTAAAAAAAAAAAAGTTGCATTCTAACAAGAAAAAATAAAAACCTCGAAATTTTTCGAGAGTATATTTGTAATACAGTATCAGGAAAAATAATGTCATTTTAGTAGCGTTTGCAATTTTTTAGTCAAAATAATAAACTAAACAAAAAAAGTTGTTATTTCTGTAAAGTGAAAATATTATCGGAATAAAGTCAAAATATTCTGAAAAGAAAATTTACAAAGATTGAAATATTTGGAAAATTAAAAACAGCAAAACTGAGGAAAAAAAACAGCAAAGTTCATTCTAATAATGTTTGAATGAACCGACATCAAAACGGCACTTTTTTAATATATATTGTAGCATGTCTACATGTTCATCACAGTGTCCCTTTGTTTGTGGCCTGTGGAAAAAGTTTGGACACCCCTGCTTTAGGGAGCTGACGAACACAAGTGTAAAATGATTAATTTTAATCATTTAAGTGGTAAAGGATTCATCTTACATTCCACGTGTCCTAAACGGAGTAGGAAGAAGGTGCGCTTAATTAGAGCAAGACTGGTTGAAAAATATCAAGGTGCATGGGCGGGATTTAGCAACTAACTGTCCGTAAGCCATTGGCCCTTTGTCGCATCACATGCACAGTATGCTTACATGTCATCCAAGGCATTTGGACTGAATCCCTTAGGGGACACCACAAATGTTATTTCCCTTTAGACTGAAACTTTAATAATGGAAAAGGCCTCATTTTGGAACACCGTACTGACTGGCTTTCCTCGATCACCCATCTGTTTGTGTATATTAACTTGGTGCTTGGTACACACCATTGTTGGCCGCTGCTTCATTTGCTAATTAAAGCAGAGTGTGTGTTGTTAGAGGGGAGGGAGGTCAGTCGACCTTAGTGACGTGTCCCTGACATGATTGATTGTGACTGTCAGGCCTCTCAGCGGGGTGTCTTGTCGTGGCCCCCGCATAAGGGATTACACAAGCTCTGGCTAACCTTGGCTGGCTTTTGTGCACCCAGGGTCCCGGCATCAAAGACCCGGCGGGGGACTTTAGCATTTTTAATCAGGCGGCCCGACTCCGTGCTGGCACAGGATGCTGGATCGCTTTCATCAGGACAACAACAGAGAGCGCAGATAGGGAGGCGATAAGGAAACAAGGCCAGCATTAAAGAAAAAGCACGTACACCTGCCTCTCTCGTTTCTCCTTCACTTCTACACCACGATCATAAAACATATTCAATTAACACCCCTCTGATAGCGTCAATCGTAAATCTGCGCACATTTTTTTGTAGCTCTTGCATGAGATGCAATGTTTGGGTACAAAATATGCAAAAACTTGCAAATATCTTCCTGATGACTGCACCGTGCTCAGCAGGAAGTCATGAATAAAATTCTGCTGTTTTGCCGTGCGTGTGGCGGATTATTAGGAAAACAGCGACAAGGGCAAACATACACGAGCCTTAAGTTGGTGCTCGTGCGACGACTGCAATAAACGTTCATCGCAGCAGCTTTCCTGGCAGTTGTAGTGTACTTTCCGTACGCCAAACAAACATTCCTTATTCTGATATAAAAAGGACGAATATGAATTATGACATGCAAGATGATGTCAAGCAATAACCCCGAGACCCACATCACAGCAGACTGTTTAAAAACAATGTCAAAATAGCATGAAAATATAAGGCTACATAACCAAAGCAACCAAACGTTCACTCCAAATCAGTTTCTTGGGACGGATAGGAAAAGACAACAACTATGAGTCAACTTACACAATAAAACCAACAACAAAATAAGAGTTGGGATTGGGGTGGGGGGGGTGATTGTGGCGGCTTGTCTGGTCACGGCTGTGAGGTGGGGAGGGGTGTGTGTTCTGGGGGTGCTCGGCCTCTTCCAGCATTTGGTGGGCTCGGGTCGCTGCGGGCCAAACAGTCTCTGCCTCTCAGTCAACTGGTCAGCAAACATACATAATATTAATCGTATTTATTATGAATTTGTCATTTATTATTTTCGTTTTTTTGTACCCTGTCTCTATTCTCCTTTTATTTAAATATACCTTTCATGTTATTGTACACATACTAGCAATTCCTTTCATTTTTCTCTCCTCTCTCCAATGGCATAAATACAAAACTACTACGTAATATTATCATGTTTTTCTATTTTTTCTTTCCTCCCCGCATTTTAATAACAGTTTGTCAGTGTATAGCCCACTTCTTAATCTAAATGTATCAACATTGCACAACCTTCCCTTCCTTTTGGTACCTGACCTACAGCATGTCTTATGTATTGTGTCTTGTAACCTCCTCACATATGTAAATATGCACTCTATACATACAGTACGTCTATCACTGTGATAAATACACACTTAAAGTTTGCCATTTTTGGAGGAATAATAGCAAAGAAGCCATGAAAAGCCAAAAAAAAGCCAGTTTACGCTGACTTCCTGTTCCTAGTTTGCCATTTAAACAGCCTAGTGGGCCTAACTAGTAGAGTTTCTTAATGGCTTATATCAGTGCTTGTCATATAGTGGGGCGGGCCCCTTGGGGCGGACGTGAAAGGCAGGGTGTCTTTATTAGTGTTTTTATTCGTGCTGGTGCCAGCAACCCATACAGTGGTTTATAATGATAAATAATATTATTAGTTCTCAATACTATGGCAATATATTCTTTTGAAAACACTGATTTTTACACTTTTCATTTCATTTGTGAACAGTTATAATGAACGACAAATTGAAGAAAGAGATCAATTCATTACACTTGGATGCCTACCGCTGGCAAAATCAAGCTTATTTATTTTCTTGGCCCTTACTTACACACGCGCATGCCGTTTAGAGACGTTTGATGCCACTCCTCAAAGCAGAAAAGGGGTGTGACAGGACCATCTCCCCACGCTTCCCTCGCTCCCCCGCTGCGTGCCAAGGGACCACGCAGTGAGGAGCCGGGTGGCGACCACTGGCTACGTTTTATTTGATCAGCTGATAGGAACACACTGGACCCTTTCTCTGCACATGTTTCAAAACAGGAATCAAGGATATGGACGTGGCGGGATGCGTATACACAGAAAGGTTCCCCGATGTGCACAAGACATGAAGGCGAAGGCGGTTGCGTGTGTGTGTGTGTGTGCAACGAGAACAAACACGTAGGGGAAGAGAGGCAACTCTCAGCAGTAAGCAGCCTGTTGGACTTTAAAGAGCAGGAAGGAGGAGGCCTTTCTCACCTGGAATCTCCAGAAGATAAGCAGAGACACCCAGCGGCATCATGGGTAACAGGCAGGAAGCTGACGAGCCTGCAATTGATGATAACACAATAGAACTTTGCTCGTTTGCTTGAACTCGTGCAGACCAACAAAAGCCTACTACTGATGATATTCCATTCATTTCCTAATATACAAGTTGGAGACTAAAACATGGAGCTTTTGACTTCGGGTCCCTCAACGATAAGTCCGTTCCTGTGTGTGTTTTCATTGCTCGCCCTCTGTTGTGTTCAGTCTGCTCAGTCTTTCAGTGGAGCAGTACGGTGATAATAATCTGCCACTAAAATTGCTCTTCTGTCAGGAAAGGATGCTGGTTGTCCATGATGGAAAGGAGCCTCCAGAGTGTCCTTTGCTCTGCCACAGATGTTGGCCTGTCCATCTCAGCGTTATTTGAGGTGTGTGGTGTCCTTCTTCTTTAGGATGCTCCCCCAGCACACCACGGCATATAGGAGGGCACTAGCCATCACAGTCTGGTAGAAGGTATGTAGCAGCTTCTTGCATATGTTGAAGATACCAACCTTCTGAGGAAGTACAGCTCTGGCCTTTCCTGCACAGAGCAACTATGTTGGCGGTCCGGTCCAGTTTATTACCCAGATGCACTACCTGGTATTTTTAGGTGTGAACCACCTCCACACGGTCACCCTTAATGAGAGCAGGTTCTGGGTGTGTCCTGTTCCTCCTTAAGTCCACCACCGTTTCTCTAGTCTTGGTGGTGTGCAGGTGGTTTGATCCAGTCGATGAAGTCCTTGTACTCATCCTCCTGGTCCCTCCTGATCCCATGATGGCCTTGTAACAGAACAGCACAGTTCCCTGCGGCGCTCCCGTGCTGCTGGTCACAGTGTCGGACCTCCAGTCCACGTGCAAATGTCTGCAAGTCAGGTAGTCTGTGATTCTGTGATCTATTCTATGCCACTGGGTGTGATCCTGCTCCCATTAGTGCTGGTTTGACCTTGAGGAGCTGGGACTGAATGGTGTTAAAGGCACCGCTGCCTCTGTCTAGGTGAGCGAGAAATCAGTGGAGCAAGAAGATGATTACGTCCTCAACACCCACTTTCTTCCGTCATGCAAACTGCAGAGGGTCGGGTCTGTGGTGGGTCTGTGGTCTCAGTTGATAGAGCAGTAGCCGCTCCATGGTCTTCATCACATCTGACGTTGGGGCTACTGGCATTTAAAATATCAAACCTTCTCAGCACTTCAATCCATCCAATTCAGAAATGTATTCTTTTCTAAAATTGTTGGCCCACTTTTAGTTGCATTCGCTAAAAAACAGGATACGGCTCTCACGAAAATATGTGTCGTTCATGGCTCTCTTAGCCCCAAAAGGGTTCCGGACCCATGTCCTGCAGTATGCATGATTGATGGGGTACAAATATGAACCTATTTTAAACACAATGACAAAGGTAACAGCTGTACAGTAAGAGTGTGCTGAAAACAAATATAGAGTAGAGGTTAAAAAAAATAGATGGGACAACATTACATCCCAAAAGTTGAATAAACTTTAGTAATGTGGTCTGTCCACATACGGCCCGGTTGTTTCCAATTTTTATTTAGCTTACTTCCTGGCCATCCATAGCGTATGCTGAATAGAACAAACATATCTCAGCATGAGAATTGTTGGCGGTCTAGGGTGGCTATTCTTCAGACTTCACTACGATGTACTGTGTTGCATAAAAAGCCAACATCACGGAAGAGTTATGTACCGTAGATTCCCCTCCATAGCAAGACATTCAAAACACAACTAAAAATGAACAGGCTAATGTGTTTGCTATCTGAAATGCAGTAGATTGCAGCGAAATTATTTACTATATATAGGGCCGCACGGTGGATGAGTGGGCAGCATGTTGGCCTCACAGTCTGGAGGTTCAGGGTTCGAATCTCCGTTGGGCATCTCTGTGTGGAGTTTGCATGTTCTACCCCGTGCGTGCGTGGGTTTTGTCCGGGTACTCCGGTTTCCCCCCACATTTCAAAAACATGCATGTTAGCTTCATTGGTGACTCTAAATTGTCCATTAGAGTGTGAATGTTCATTTGTCTGCCCTGCGATTGACTGACGACCAGTGCATGGATGGATATTATATGTGGATATAACAAAACACAAGGGACGTTACTGTGAAACTCAATAATTATGCGTAATGCAGCTTGAGTTTCAAGGGCTGTGTACCCCTTACCCCTTGATTTAAGGGGACACATCTTGGTTCTCGTAAAGGTGCAGAACCGACTGGCTTATTTGCTCTTCAGCTTTGCTTTTGGTTAAGTATCGTTCTGTTAACAATGACATCAAACATTTGGCCTTGCCCGCTTGTTTGTTTACACCGTGGCCGTCGTTTTAGGACAATGGCGTCAGCGTTGTAGCGTGACACAAGATGTGACAAAACACAAAAGAGGGAAGGCTACCGAGCCAACGGTGCAACACCTCCGAATTTTACGGCTTTAAAAGAAGACCGTCGTCATGTCAGAGGGGTGTAAATGTGACCGAGTGGCTCCGTCATCGACTGCGGTGCTCGCGATACACGATACACGTCTACCCTGGTTCACAGTCTGCCAACCCCGCGGTGCATCAAGGGTCATACGCTGTTTCTGCTGGTCTCGTTTTACTTCCATAACACTCAGTTCTGGTTCCAACAACAAACCATAAGAATTCAAACTTCCTGTAGCTTCTCAATTACTTTCTCTCATGCCCCCACTGGGGGACAGAAACGTTTTCAGACCCCCCTTGATTTGAAATACTACTGACAAACTGATAATATCTATTTATTTATCTGCACTGTACAGACTGAACTCAAATCTACTGCATTTAAGAGTATTCAAGAGTCAAACTGCATGTTGAGTACAATAAATGTGTACATGTTGGCGGGTGGGCAGTAAAACTGAAAGTACTCCCTGCCTTTTAACCGCACCTCCCCAGAGGGGCCGGCCCCACTCTTTGAGAAGCACTGCTGTGGCATGTTCACGGCATCTGCGTCACCAGACATAAGGCATCCTCGCCACGGCACTTCCGCAACGTTTTTCTCTTTTCTATATTAAACGGAAAGATTCATGTGTCTTGGTTTTACAATGCTGATTTGTATTTTTGTAATGTGTTTATTTTGTGTTATTGTGGTAATGAATGGTTTTGTGGGGTGTTTTTTTTCCAATAGAACTAAGTAAAAGTGGCGTTAAATGTTAAGTCGTCCATTCTTTTGTCACTTGTAATTATTTTTGTATGATTTTCTGCTTAGAGTTAAACTATAATTATTGTCTATATAATGAGTTTTGATTGTAACGGATTTATTAGATTTTACATGATTTTCTATGGGAAAATTTGCTTTGGTTGGAGTTCGTTTTGGTTTGAGTCTGACCTTCTGGAACGGATTAATGACGGTAACCAAGGTACCACTGTATTTTACTTTGGCAAGAAAATAATACTCAAATCTGGAATTTCCCCTTGCAGGACTAATAAAGGCATATTTTATCTGATCTTAAATGTTAAATGTAAAGGTGATCAATTTATGATATTGTAGTATTTTGCATCAGTGTTAAACCGTGCTATTTGTCCCATAATGATAATAATAACTATTATATTTTGCAATAATTTGGATATAAATCCAATTTAAAACAAGTGATTACATTTTTTGTTGAAATTGTCCTGCTTACATGCAGTTGCATGTCTTTATCAGCTGTCCTTAGAATTGAAGGCATCATTTTAACGCATTTTCAATGCAACTCTTGTATTGCATTGTGCAGAATCCGGTAGCTTCATTCCACAACCTCCATTAGCGACGCATTAAAGCCCGAGCACGCCATTAATAAACGACATAAATAAGCCGTACCACAGCTTTGCCATTCAGTTAGGGCTCTGTGATCATGTGACAAGGGGGGCACAAAAAGAAACTTCAGCAAGTGGAGCTAACGTGTAGAAATGACTGCAGAGCCTACAGCTGCAGTTCAAAGCATTTGAATCTTAGCAAGAAGGAGGGGGAAAGGCCCGTGTGCATGGGGAGAGAGGGCACAGCCCGGAGGCTTAGATCTTCAACCTCCACGGACACACACACACACACACACACAAATGCGAAGTTGCAGCGAAGGAAAACAAGCTCGCTAACATCAAAAAACACACAAACATTAAAGGGCACGCAGACAATCGCATCCACAAGAGTGCCGACACACACACACAAAAGCAAACAAATGACACAAAGACACACACATGGACACAACATGGGTCCCACGTCCCCGCGTGGACAGCTGTGGGAGGTCACAGAGACACGACAGTTGTGCTATCAGGCCAACATTAAGGCCTGCCGCTTTAAACACACCCGTTTGAAGTCACACCAAAGTCAGACCCCAGGATCTCTCATCTCCCATCTCCCTTTTAACACCGCAGTGCCGACATTTCATTCTGCCCCCCTTTTCATGCTCCCGCCTTTGAATTCTGCCTTTTTTAAAGACTAATTTTAACTTCTTCAAGGCTGGAAAAACAGGCAAAGGCACGTCATTAAGATTCTTGCGCTTGGCGTGATTCTTTTTTTTGGGCCGTTCAAAGGTCCGCCAAAGGAACGCCGGGCCTCTGATGTGTGCTGATTGATAAACACAACATTGTGCCTCTCCAACATAAGGATGGCGTTTAAACGGCCGACTTTGTGCATCTAAATGTTCGGAACAATCATCCCGACGTCGCTGGGACCATCTCGGTTTGTTTGATCCAGCTTGAAATCAGAACATCAACCACATCCAAGGCCAAAATGGAAAGAAAAGCTGCCAATGCATGTTGTGATCTACTATTGCCAGATGGGAAAATGACAAATTATCGTAGCAGAAGCTTAAAAGGATCCTCTTCGGAGGAAAGTTGTCATACATGTCGGATTTGATGCAGATCAGGAATATTACCAGACCGTGCCGTGCAGGACGTATCCTCTTTGTGTTGCTAACAGCCACGGCTCCAATTATTGAAATGATTGGCAACACGCTGGGATCAAACAGCATATCGCCCTCCGCGGGTATCCCAGAAAACCTCAGGTAGTACACTTCCGTTTGGACCAGCAAACCCAGACCCAATTCTTACGTGGTGCGGTGGCCTTTAAACAGCACAATCCCAGCAGTGCCTTGCAGGAATGGCTCATTTTGCACTGGGCACGATGGGCAAATGGGAAAAGTGATGCCAATTCTAAAGAAAACAGCACACGCTTATAGTGTACTGCAAACTGGGTCCCCACCAAAAAGGTTACAAAAAGTGGTTTTTGGGTCTTTACAATGTACACGGTACTGAACAGAACCACAAACCGTGCAGTTTTACTAAACTTTTGGGACTTTTGAATTGGTAAAAATGTGTACCAAACCAAATAGTACTTGTCCTGTCACTGAAACGCATACTGTGAGACTCAATAAGAGCACAAATATGGTTGTTTTTCCAAAATGTATGAACTCCTAAATTATGCCATTTCATGGTTGAATACTATTCTTCTTCTTCTTTTCCTTTCGGCTTATCAGCCAATCAATTGCCTCCATCTAACTCTGTCTTCTGTATCCTCTTCTCTCGCGCCAACTACCTTCATGTCCTCTTTCCCTACATCCATAAACCTCCTCTTTGGTCTTCCTCTAGGCCTCCTGCCTGGCAGTTCAAAACTCAGCATCCTTCTACCAACATATTCACTCTCTCTCCTCTGGACATGTCCCAACCATCTCACTCTGGCCTCTCTGACTTTATCTCCAAAACCTCTAACATGTGCTGTCCCTCTGATGTGCTCATTCCTGATCCTGTCCATCCTGGTCACACTCATGGAGAACCTCAGCATCTTCATCTCAGCTACCTCCAGCCACTTAGCCACCTGTCCTTTCTTCAGTGGCACTGTTTGTATTATAGGTCAAAAATATTCATATTTAAGCAAATTTGACATGTTTTATCTAAATCAAGCATAAAAATGGCTTTATAAACTCAAATACAAATATAAGGCATTCAGAAGACGTTTTCAAAGACGTAGTATTGTAGTATTCTACACTAGTCACCGGGTGTCAGTGTTACTGTAATATTCCGTGAGACACACAAGCTCCAGACTTGATCGCCGGAACAACAGGCTTATATTGCACTTTTGAATGGTCTCTCAACAAGCACAACTATCCCTAATAAACATCCCAGATAAAACCAGAAACTGCTGCTGCAGTATCCCATGCCAAGCTGAATACTTCACTCGTATTAAGTTTACAGCAGTATACTCAGTGACTATATAGGTGTTTGTTCATTTCTAGAAGGCTATAATCATGTTGAAAAGCTTGTAAGCAGGTTTTGTATGCAAACATATTGTATTTGGAATTCACATATAACGGTCGGGTCTGGAAACAATTAACTGGGATAAACGAGGGATTACGCTGCAGAACAATGTGCACTGTGACAAAACTGGACTAAATCATACCAGGAGGTCACAAGTTGGAACTATAATGTACCACTGATGCGTGTATCTTGTGACTCTTTATAATAGAAATGCAGAGAAATTCATTCCACGCCAAACTGAAGTGAGCCAAACTTCTTTTCCTTTCGGCTTATCCCTGCTGGGGTCGCCACAGCGAATCGATTTCCTCCATCTAACTCTGTCTTCTGTATCCTCTTCTCTCACACCAACTACCTTCATGTCCTCTTTCCCTACATCCATAAACCTCCTTTTTCCTCTAAGCCTCCTCCCTGGTAGTTCAAAACCCAGCATCCTTCTACCAATATATTCACTTTCTTTTCTCTGGACATGTCCGAACCATCTCAGTCTGACCTCTCTGACTTTATCTCCAAAACCTCTAACATGTGCTGTCCCTCTGATGTACTCATTTCCTGATCCTGTCCATCCTGGTCACACTCAAAGAGAACCTCAGCATTTATTTATTCTTATTCTATTTTCCTTATTTTCTTATCTCTCTTGCCTTGTTTGTTTTCTGTTTGGTGGAAATGATACTCAAGCACTGCATCCCACACGGTTTCTATGATGCATTGGGTATTATGGGATGTAAACATAGAAACACATAGTATCCAGATATTGTGCGCTGTAAGATAGTACAAATATAAATATAAAAGTATAAATGTACAGTATAGCAAATATGTGCAGCAAACTAAAACGAAGCACCCTGCTGAGTGGAAACAAGGCTAAACAGTCATGTGAAGGATGTGGTTTCCACTGAGGGACGTAGAAGGAGCAGATCCTCATCTCCATACGCCAAGACCACTTTTCTGTAAGAGTTGTCAAACTAGAAGAGGTGATGAGAAGTTGAGATGAATAAAAGGTTCTTTACTCCACATCACTTTGGGTTTGGGTCAGAGGAACCAACTTGTCTTTGGTGTCCAACCCTCTTCTTCTTCCTTGCATCCTTCAATGTTAGCTGACCCGGACACATTTTTCTGTTTACTCCACTCAGCGTTTCACAGATCAAACGCGGGTTTGTTTACTCTGACCGCCCGGCCGGCTAGCCGGGGACGAGCACCACTGCTTTTCCCTTCCACATCAGCCTTTTTCTTTTCCTTCACGTCTCATCTGGATCACAGCCTCACCCTTTTCTACGTTTTTAAAGCTACGCCTTTGGCCCCCTCGCCTCGGAAAAACTAGCAAATGGTGTCTGGGTAACTTTTTTACATCTCATTCCCGTTCAGTCACACTCCTAGACTGTGCAAGTTACCTGATCAAGTGTCCTGTGAATGACCGGTACAAAATAATAATTTATGAAAACCATACAAAAAATTAGAAATAATATTTATCAATACTTTCATTCATTTTCTATGCCGCTTATCCTCATTAGGGTCGCAGGTATGCTGGAGCCTATCCCAGCTGGCTTTGGGCAAGAGGCGGGGTACACCCTGGACTGGTCGCCAGCCAATTGCAGGGCAGCCCATTTATCAATACCTATCCATTTTAATTGAAATATTATATCTATACGTATCAATTTTAATAGTATTACACATTTATTAAAATATATAGGTATATATATAGGTAAAATACATAAGTGTAACATATACAGTATATATAATTCTGTAACCTGCTTAAAAATATAGAAAATGTTTTTTAATATAAAAAATATATAATAGAATAAAATAATAAATACAAATATTTAATAATAAACACAGAAAAAACAGAACATAGCTTCAAAATAATAAAAATAATATCAAATAAAAACAATTTGATAAAAATCTGATTCAAATATTTGTGATTAACGTCCATTAATTAATTAAATTATAATTGAATCAATTATTTAATAAATAAATAATGAAATAATAATTTCATTAATTCATTTTTGCCAAGACAAATCTCTTTGCATTATGCACTGACCATTACCAGTTAACAGGCCGAGTTCAATTTGTAAAAATTGGCACACATTCAAATTCAGGGAAAAATTCAAATATAAAAAAAGAACAATAAAATAAGAAACTAGGTTCATAAGTATTTAGCTTGATCATCATTTTAATATCACATATGCTGTATATGGTATACGTCATATATTTTATGCACATATTTGTTGCATACAATTGCTTCCTTTTATGATTATTGTTACGCTGTGACCTCCTCATGCAGCTATACCACAATCATCGGCATATAGCTTATAAACATGTTCAATCATCTAAAAAATAACTACTAAATACCACTAAAATGAAGTGATGTAATAAATATAATACTGGTAATGCTAATTACTCTATGTGTGATTATGATTAGTATTATGTCACGCTTTATTGACTAAATAGTAAAATAAAAAAATATGACGAAAGGTTAAATAAATGAAGCATTGCTGTGCATAATGACCTTCTGTGGTGCACACATACATAAATGAGCTCCTTCCTGACAAGGCTGTGCAGTCTACGGAATTGAGTGGTTTGTTTTTGCACAGAATAAAGGCGGGTTTAGTGTTGTCATGCTGTACACTGCGGTGAATGCATGCCCAGAACCCACAGGCATCATGATAATATCCTCCCACTCACTCACAACCAATGGAGGGCCTGCAAAGACAACCTGATCTGGGACATGAAGAGAAAATATACCCTTGATTTGTCCTTGTCAAGTCGAACGATAATGAGGATTGTGCGGTTGACCCGCTGAGATCCACGCTGGGTTTTGTCGTTTTGGGTTTCACTGGAGGGGGGCATCCACGTTGTTTAATAATCAGGCGGATGTTTGCATTATAGATGCAGGTCAGTGCGAAGAGAAGCCAGAGCCATCATCTCTGCATGGCGCACCATCATCAAAACAAGAACCACATGTTCCAAGTTGTGCTTCTCCATGGAAGACAGCAAAGCCCTCAGCCTGGGAAAGAACGTGGAAGCGCAGCAGATCCAAAGACACATGTGGTTAGCCATAAAACTTCACATGCACTCTTGAGCAACCAAACCCCCCCCTCGCCCCTTCCTCGTCAACTCCAGACTCCCATGGCCTCCGAGCTGAGAACAAAGATGGCGGAGGGAATAGCGGCGGCGGTCGACGAGAGGGTGGCTGCAGGCACACAATTCCCCACGGTTTTCTCCGTGGCCTTTTAGCAACTGATATGGCTTTGCTGCACGGGTGGAAACTCGGATTTCACAATAAAACACAATTAAATGTCTAAAAAGGCTTGGGAAGGATGAAAATAAAAATCATCTGCAAAAAAGCCAAAGGAAAAATAAAAAATAATGTTCTCCCTGATTTTTGCGGAACTGAGTTCTTGTCGGATTGTGCGTCACCCGGGAAAGACGATAAGTGTTGTGAAAAAGCCAAAGAAAAATCAAAATACATACATGAGGTCTTGCATGACACCATCTAGCAAAAAAGCACAAAAAGGCAAACATGAAGGTAATTTCATGGCTCAGGTGGTAAGAGCCGTACTGAAACTGCTGCCCCCGCGACCCGGAAAGGAGGAGGAACATGGAACGGAGTGGAAAGGTGGTAAGAGTAGTTGTCGCTCAACCAGTTGCTGGTTCAACCCTCTGTCCTCCCGTGACAATGTCCCTTGGGCAAGATACTCAAAAAATGCAGAAGCAGCGTCAAGGCGCTTTGAGTGCCGTAAAGGTGGAAAAGCTTTAGACAAGTGAGAGACCATTTCATGAGGTCTTGCCAAAACAATATGCGTGCACTGAAGTCTTGCATGAGCTCGTCCAGCAAGTTGGGCCATTTTATGGAAGGAGCATAACAAGTAAAGCAAAATGTGTAGTCCTGAGCTGAGGTCGCACATCTAGGTGCTCGTTTTGGTATAAGTCTTGCAAAAAAATGTGCTAAGAACGTCAAAGAAAAAGCAAAAGAGTTGTCTTCCCAGGATGGTCACTGAACTGAGATCTTGCATGTTGTCATCTAGAAACGAGGTCTGTCTTTTGGACTACGCCTTGGGAGAAAAGGCGCAGAAAACCGAAGAACAAGCAAAACATACCTTGAGGTTGGATTTTTTTTCATGCGACGGCAAGAATGAGAAGTTGGAAAGAATTCTTTTTAACCTAACAGCTTTGGTCAAAGTCTAAATTGTTGTTTGAGCGCCGCTGTACATAATGCAGATTTTGGCGCGAGTTAAAGCTGTGAGGAAACACGTTCCCATCCTCTAATTGTATCTTTTTACGACTTCCCACCGCTTTAATAGCCATCAAAGTGAGGCTTCCTCCCGGTCAGAGCTGCAGTAATAATCCTGTTGATTGGTGCTTGATGGATGCGGCCTCTCGGCTGTCATGCCCACACATCAGGAAGTAGAGCGCCCTAAGGTCATGGTCATGTGATTGGTCACATGGTAAAAGGTCCTGGTTGGCTACCACAGCAGCAGCAGAGGCAGCAGTGGCGCCTGGCTGGCTTCCAGACAAGGCCCCCCCCATTCCCCGCTTTTGTTTTTTTTTCTGGTAGACCGCAGTCCCACGGTTGTCTGGGATGTTGCCTGTGTGGAAGACGAAGCTTCTAAATGAAGGGGTTCAGGACCCAAAATTGGGGGTATGGAATGGCTGACAGTGAGCTGTGTTTTCCCACAGTCGCAACACTTGAAAGAAGCGACGCCGTGTCCATTTTGGGAAAGTTTGGGAAAGGGACAATAAGTGACGTCCAAGCCTAGACTTGTCCAATCGGAGAACTCCAAGCTGATTCCTGTTTAGTTTGATCTTCCCAGCTGGAAGCTTTCATCTCCACCAGCGGAAGCTGCATAGCACGGCTGGAACAATAGCATGCGGGGATGCAGAATAAGCAGATAAGGGGGCGGGGCTTTAGTCTGGGCGCCTATTGGGTCGACTAGGGTTCCTTTGGATCAGGCTGACGGAGGTAAACCAAGTCAGCGATTAATTACATGACCAGGAAGTATCTTCTCTGGATGACTTCCTCTGACGATTCCATACATCCTTTCTTTTCCATCACCAATCCCACCCAGGCTGAAACGTACCGAGACAGGGGGGTTCCATATGGGTTGGGGGAGGGACAATTCCAAGGGCCCCTGACTGACAATGAAATTTTTTCCCATGGTGCTCAGAACTCCGGAACATTCCTGTCAGACACATTTTTCCCTAAAAACAGCCCAAAACTTATTTCATGTAGAAGATCTTTTGACTAGTGTTTAGAAGTCCTTAAAAACTGCAGAGTGCTGTAGGGAGGATCTTTGACTAGCATTTTTGCAGCACATCACTAAAAACTGCAAAAAACACCTGTCACATAGAAGATCTTTACACTCCAGACATAAACATGATCTTTGGCGAGTGTTTTTGCAAAAAGTCCTTGAAATCCAAAAACGGACAGACGGTCTTTGACTAACATTTTTACAGTAAGTCCTTAAAAACAGCAGACAACTCCTGTCATATAGAATATGTTTTGACTGTTTTTGCAGTCAGAGCTCCCCTGTCATCCAGCAGCTCTTTTTGCAGTACGTCCTTAAAAACAGCAGAGCATTCTTGACATCAAGAGTATCTTTAGTGTTTTAAAGTGGGTCCAAAAAACTGCAGATTGATCCTGGCTTCATACAGGTCATACATACAGTGGGCTTTTAAAAACAGCAGTTATATAGATGATCTTTGACAACAGTCAGAAAAACAGCCAAAGTCCTTCGGACAGAAGATTTTAAGACTCGTGTTTTTGCAGTTGGTCCTTTTGGAACAGTTCATTCTTCTGTATTTACTTTTAAGGTCATTTTATCCAAAAAGAGACTGAGGGCAACAAGAAAAGAGCTTTGCGGCAAAGTGCAGACTGCAGAGTCCGAGGACTCGGCAAACCAAGTGATCTTGAGTGTTTATTTTGATCGTTTCAAACCGCGTATCCTCAAGTGAGGTAGTACCGCCTATGATAGGTACCTGCAGTGGAAGAACAACAGTCACAGACTATTCTCTAAAGCTCTTCAAATAGCCTCTAAAGCCCAACCTAACTTCTCGCCGCTCATCCAACTGTGCCGTCTTCAAAAAAGGACTGGCCAATTTTAAAATAGGCGCGGACACAAAGGAGCAGTTCACAAGGTCCTCCTGACTGACGGAGAGCTTGTGAGGAGTCCTAAAAAGGATGGCCTTCAAGCGTATATGCGCTGACCTTTGCTGATGAAAGGAGATGCCCCAAATGCTATTTTAACAATATCGTGATGCCCTTTCAATATGAAAGCCCACGAAAAGCGACGCTCTTAGCCTTGGGGGCTTAGAAGGACAAGGGAGGTGCGCACACGCAGGGACACGGTCCGAGCTGTTGCATACGAGCCTTGCATCACATGGCTGGGATCTGCTCGCTGAAGAAACCGCATATTCAAAAAGGTGTCATATTACACTATTTGTAACAACACATTCTGTGTTTTTGTGTGTGTGGAGTTTTGCCACCGACAGGGAAGGTCAAACTGATATATTGGACACATCTGTAGCTGACCTTTAGGATGTGTAGTGAAGCCTGTTTTGTTTTTCTTTTTGCAAAGAAGTGGTGCGCGTTTGCATGGGATGGGTTCATCTAGCCTGGGGGGGTGTCAGAGGAGGTATCATGCCCATGCTTTAAGAGGTTTTTCGTTCATGACGCAAAAGCGTCAGAGCGTCTTGTCACTCAGCATCGGAGGAAGAGGGTCTCTCACGTTTGGTGCGGATGTTAGGGCATCATGAAAAAGACCATTTTGCATAATAGGCGACTTTTAAAACCACATTAGCACAATTTAGCCTTGGCCTCCCACGCGCCCCCTCGCTATATTTGTGTAGATGCGGATGCAGTGGGCGTACGCTTGCATCCAGGCCTAAAAATATGCCGGAAAAATTCCCTATTTACGTGTTTGCTACCGACGACATCACAGTGCTGTTTTAAGATGGGCTATTTCTGAATTGAAAATTACATATTTGCAAGCCACTGTAATTACATGGCTGGTGCCGAATGGATGCGGGGCGGCGAGGCCAAGACAGGAAGTCGGTATTAACCTAGTAACGCGTTTGTTTTGTTTAGCGACAAATGTGACGTCACATCGGAGCCTTCCATAGAACCAGGAATCGTCACACCGGAGCCCACAAAGATTCAATTATGAGCATGGCAGGAGGCCAAACGGTTTGGCATGTAAACATCATGTTTAGCCTAAAAGTCTCATTATCACACACTTCAGACGCACGCTTTGACGTGCACTTGGCTCCGGTGGCCAAATTAAAGCTACATGCTTTAATTTCCAACAGGGAGTAAATTAAGAGCTGATAATGGATGCAAATCTGATGGAGCTTTCTCTACGGATCGCCACAGCAGGGTGGAAGCGGATTGAAGTTAATGCAACACACACGCGCACACACACAATTAAAAAGGAGGAAAATCCATACATTGCAAAGAAAACCATAGGAGGCCTTATGCTCATTTGAAAAATAGAACATTTTAATAAAGGCTACATCTCTTCATAATTACAATAATTAAAAGTACCGAGGCCGAGCTCTATAGAACGCGTCATTTACAGTTAAGTGGAGCCGAAGGAAGCCATGAAAAATATTAGAAAGGATGATGAAACAAGATACTAATCATAAAAAAATGGCATAAAAATATCTTTTTTGGGGGGGCCCCTTGTGAAAACCAAGGGAGTAAGAGGACCCCTTAAAACGGGGTCAAACACGGCAAGAATCCATGTAGGCACAGCTGCTGTACTCGATGTGACATGTACATCGTCATCACTTGCAACACACAAATCAGCTCAGTCATACATAATTAGCACATGGGGGGGGGGGTTATTATAGAGCTTCTGTTGGGATGTAAACACATTATACATATATTTATATATATTTTTGGGGGGAGAAGAAGGGGAGGGTCTTGATGGCCTTTTGTGCGAAGGCTATTTGTGCAACGCCGGCGCCACTCAAACAAAAGGCACTAAGACGAGACAGATCAAGGCGAGCTGGGCACAATTAAATAATACATTTGTCAGATATGCTCCACTCTTTGCAGAAGGGAGGGGGTGGGGCACAAATAGCACTGCAGTAGTTTATATATTATCCGACATGAAACTTGTCCCACTAAAATCCCCCCCCTCCGCGGAAACGTATTTTTTGTTGTTTTTTTTGAAAGAGGTATAAGTGAATGCGGAGTAGTTTTGTTCATCACCAAGCAGCATGTCCATAGAGTGTCAGGTTGAGGCTGGGGAGTGGAGGGGGGGGGGTCATCTTCAATAAATAAGCAATAGAGATCTATATACGACAACACAATGGGATGCAATGTACACCTGCAGAGGGCTTTGTTGACAAGTGGTCATTCACCTTCAGAGTCTACACATTTTTATAGAGTCCACACTCTTAAGCCACATAGTCCATCTGGAGGACATCTCACTCCATCCTCTCCACCTTGCCCAGGATCTTGCCCTCGTAGGTGGGCAGCAAGGAGCAGTCGTCCGAAACCTCTTCGAACACGGCGCCGCACTCAAACTCGTCGCTGGCCTTCTTGAAATAGTACCTGCAACACAAGAGAGATGGACTTAGTACCAAAACACTCTTTAACCTTTCATCTTGGCACCATGAAGTTTCCAACATAGGCAATTTAGCATGTCTGAGCTCTGTCCTAGGACCCTTTCTCTTGTGGGTTGAACCTGGAGAAATTCACACACAATCCAAAAATTGAACCTGGGTCTCCTGACCATGAGGGAGACAGACAAGCTCACCACTACAGGGTCTTCTACAAGCACTCCATCTCAACCACTCTGTCCTACAGCCTCTTCTTCTCCATGCATGCTTTTGGAGTGTTGGAACTTGAAGAAAGGGACAACATGCAAACTTAAACAAGAATCTTCTGACTCTGAGGCTGCCAACCACTTGTTTCCACTGGTGTTCCCCAGAGCTCTCTTCTAGGGTCACCTTCTGTTTGTGCATGTTTTTGGTATGTGGGAGAAAACCAGAGTACCCGGTGAAAATTCACATAAGCACGGGAAATATGCCAAATTAGGCAAATGAGGCAGGAGTGCTAAGAATGCATAGTGGCCGATAAACTTTTAACAATGCGGAGGTTGGGGGGGTAACAACATCATGTGAGTTGTTAATGATGGAACCCACCACCATCCTCATTTTTGAGGAAGAGAAACCAGCAGGGGTGGGTTGGTAGTAAAGATGGGAGGGGGGGGTCTTATTAACTATGTCATGGAAAAATGCCTTGATTTGCTCCATGTGTGTGTTTGTTTGTTTTTAATGGGAACAGGCAATTCTTATAAAAGGATAGTCTTGAGAAAAGGCAGTCGGGGAAAAGCCGGGGTGTTTGCGGGTTGTTGGGGGTTTCAATGTGCACGCGGGTGGCCATTAATGAAAAGCAGCAACATACAGGAAGAGTTCTCATGCGAGTAAAATAAGACAAATGGTCATCAAGATCATTACTGGAGCTTCACCCCTGTTTGCAAGGCAACGACGACATGAGAAATCATCAAAAGAGCCACCGTGAGCCTGAGAGCCGGAATTTCCACTGGAACATGTTTTATGTGGCTAAATCTGCCCCCCACCCCCTTTCCTCGCACTGACATCTGGCACCAATATTGTCTGGCAGGGCCTAGCATTACTGTTCTTTGTTGAACCGCTGCCATGCTGGAGAAATGACCCAACTCCACACATTCTCTGGCTGCTATTAAAGCAACCGTGCCGCTCTTCTTTTGCCCCCCAAAATGTACGACACGGGGAGAGACGGGAAACGGGGGGGAGTACACACGTGCAGATGCTCCTCACAACTGTTGATCCAAGAGCACATCTCTTGAAATCAGCATGCAGTTATAAAGCGCCTACAGAATGAGGGCTTGATCGCGTTGCCTAATTCATGCCACAGCTTCTCTCTCTGCAAACAACGCGAGCGCTGCCTTTCTACAACATCACCTTCAAATGATTACAACATGTGTAAACATTGTGCCTGTACAATGTGAGCACATACGTACACACATCACAGCAGCAGCAGGAGGAGGAGGGTGCTGTGTGTGTGTGTGTTGGGGGGGCCCTGATAGCATCAGTGAAGCATTTGCATGCCGGCCATTTGTGAGAGTCTTTGTTGGTTCAAATGAAAGCAGCCGGGGCTTCAAAGCCGTGTATTAAGTGTGCCTTAGCATGGAAATCAATACCAGCTGGGACCCAAAATCGCTGCAGTTCAAACTCTCCCACTAAACCCCCACCACCATAAGCCCTCCCATTCTCATTTCGCCTCCCGAAACACACACACACACACACACATGCAAACCAGACACGGGCCTCAGTCTGAACCTAACTGATAACACCACTCCCCTGGCCGACCATTAAACACAATAATGGTCTGATATCATTGCGCTGTATGGTCAGAGGCGCTGATCCCTCTGCTGAACAATACCACCACGTTAGATCAGCAGCATATCGTACAGCTGATACTTCATGTCCGTATCTGCATGCACTAGGAAACGAGACAAACATGAGACTACGGAATAAGCACGTTATCAGTGCTGCTGCAGCTGAGACTGGAGTCCAACACTGGAAGCAACAACATTTCCAGCAGTGTTTCCCCAAATGTTACAAAGACACGACTGACTCGTTACGATGTCACGCAGCACACACCTGTAGTTGCCCCGCTTGCGCAGCTGCTCCTTGAAGTGACCCAGGGTGAGGGTGTGGCTCTTCATGCTCCTCCTATAGGGGATCTCCTCCCCGCAAAAGAAGTAGGTGACCACCGTATCCCCGCTGCAGAGCCCATGGCTTGCGAGGCTCTTTCGACACTCGGTTGTGCTGCGAGAGAGAAATGGCGGTATGTGAGAGGAGGATAGCGACGCATGCGATGATGATATCAGGTCGAAGCAACTCCTCTGGCGGTGTTGCGAGTGCAGATGCATTTTAAAAGCCCTGTTGGACGAAAACTGCCCCAACTGGCTGTAACTGTGACCCAGTGGCGTGGACCAAAAACGTGTTTTTGTGTGTGTGTGTGTGAAGACAGGGGAGGGGTGTAGAGTGTTATCAATTCCCCTTCAGCTCGGTCCAAGGCTTTGTAGGCCCACTTCAGAGGAGCTGCCTCTTTGCTAAGCTTTGCTCTGCCCGGCCAACTGGCAGCTCACTGAAGGACGGCCAGTAAAAGTCGAAACATAAAAATGAAAAAGCACGGTCAGGTGGTGCAGCAACTACCACAAGCAGGATGCGCTGAATGCACAAAGCTTAAAACAAGCTGCCTTTGTGAGTGAGGGCAGGTAGGTATGGAGGCTAGTGGAGGTCATGGCTGAGACGAGGAACAATGAGGCTAACATACTCTGATTGGAGGCAGAGGCCACCGTTGCTGTTGCTGGTGGTTGTTGGCTTAGGATTGGCATGAGACATGGGGGTGGACCCCGCACTCTGCACAGGCACAAGGTGACTCTTGTCCCGCTGGAGACTGGACAGTGAATGCCTGCAGACAGCAAGGAGGCAACTTTAGGAAACACCACCATCAATAATACCAAAAGTGATGGAACAAGTTAGAAAGCATGTTGTAATGTACCTCTGCTTGGTGGTCTTAACGGAGACCTCCTCCAGTCGGCGGCAGGCCTCCTCCAGCTGGGCCAGGGTGTTAGGAGGGGGCAGTGGTGGCATGGCAGGGTCTTGGATGAAGGGCTGGGATGGCTGGTGGCCTCGCAGGTGAGCGCAGTTTCCGCCTCCACCCCATGTGTGAGTCTGGGTCGAGGAACCGCCAAAAGATTTTTTGGTGCTTTGGGTGCTGCTGGCAGAAAGAAGCATGAAAAATTATTGCAAAAATATCCAACTACACCAAGATGGGAAGTCTATCACATCAATTAAGGGCTGGTTCATTCATTACAGAATCTAAGGCCTTGGTCAAAGACATTTTATCCAAAAGGAGACTGGGAGACTGACAGAAGCAAGAAAAGGGATACCTGCAGCAAAGTGGAGACTATGGAGAAATATCATAAATTCTACTGGAATCAGCCAAGCTTACCTTGACTTGTGCCTTCCCTGACGTTTGCTTTCAAGGATCCACTGCAAGACGTTCTGAGTGGGGTCTGTGGTGTCGCTGGGCAGCTGGAGGGCTTCGCAGTTTTCCGTGCACCGCACTGCCACCCCCTCCTCAGCTCCAGAACGACACACACCCCGGGACAGCGAACTGGAACGCCTGCGAGAAAGTGACTTGAGTTCATGCCAAGTACAAAACGGAAACCATCTTGAGCAGTTTTTGGGTAACTCACCCCATGCTGGCGTCCGCAGAAATGGCACCACACATTTCTCGGCCCAGGCTGCGGCTACGCTGGTAAGGCGGGCCGGGCGGGCACTCTCCGCTGCTGGCGCACAGAGTGCGCACCCTGAAAGCGGCCTCCCTTTCAAACTGCTCCTTTGTCTTGGGTCCGGCGTGATGGTGGATGTAGTGGTGGTGGATGTGCTTTGTGGTGCTCTGCCTGCTCACCAGGGTGCCTCCGGGGCCCAGGGTGAGCGTGAAGGCCTCCTGGTCAGAACCGGGCAGGGAAGCCTTGAGTCCAAACCCTGCTCGGGCAAAGGGTCGGTGTTCTGGCGAGCTGGAGCGGGGCGAGTGCCAGATGACGGTGGGGGACTGGCAGCCGGGGGTCTTCAGGACGCGTGAAAGGTGCTCGTCCAGTATGGCCTGGGGGTCTTCATCGGAGGAACCGGGAAGGAGTGTGAGTGGATGAGGAGAGATTTGCTGAGCACTTCCCGCTATCTCTGTGTCCTCTCTTTCCTCCTCCTAAAGACAATGACAACAACCTCAGTGGAAGAAGAAGAAGAAACACTGAGGTGTACCTTACTCCACTGTGAAGCACACAAACCTCCTGAATCTGCTGCAGCCTCACCTCCAGAGAGCTGAGGGTGTCCTGTTCCCTCTTCAGGCTCTCCAGGCGCGAGATGAGCTGGGCTGCAAACTTTGCCGGCTCCACTGGGACCCCCTCCTTGGGAGGGCAACGGGTGCGCTGCGAGGAGAAGCAAAACACGTCAGCTGTGCCTCCATGGTGGAAGGCGATGCAGGGCGGTCTTACAAAAGGCGCGGCAGACCCGATTGCGAGGTCACGCCGGGCATGATGCCTCACTCATCCTTAGCGGGCCCCTTTAAAGTTGACTCACTTCAAAGTGTTGCCCATCAAATATCAAAAACGCAGCGGGAGGGAGGTTGGGGTGACGCTGGTGTGTGTGTGTGCGCGTTGGGGGTAGATAGATGGGAAGCAGTCACTTTACATCTAGGACTAAAAGGCACATATCGACAGGGGGTAGAAGAGAACTCCAGGGAGGAAGGATGGGGGATTAAAAAAAAAAAAAAAGATGCAAAGATGAGCGCAGGAGGGCAGAGAAAAGGAGAGTGAAGAGAGCAAAGGAGGCACATAAAGGTGCCACAAAAAAGGCTGCAAGATCAAAAAGCTTGAGATAATTTATCCCCCCTCCCCTCCTCTGTCACACACTGGGCACCTTTGAGCTACAAAAGTGACAGAGAATATATATATGTGTGTGTTCATATTAAATTATTTGCATTTTTTTTTGCACTGAGGCTTTCTTGATTTTTTCTTTTTTTTTGTTTTCCCCCGTCCCTTTGTAGTAGAGATGAAGGGGATGAGAAAAAAGTGAGAAAAGAAGCGTTCCGATGGAGCCCGAGGCGGCGCACGGCACCGAGGGAGCAGCAGCCATCGCCAAAAATCAGACGGGAAACAAAAACAAGGCTAAAAAGTGAAAATAAAAGCAACGCGGGACAGCCAGAGAGTGGAGGAAGAGTTGCCAGATCCAGTCTGCGGATCTATTCCCCCTCCAAAAAATGCCGCATGTCAAAAATGGTAACGAGACGCAGGGTTACATGAAGTTTATTTTGAAACGAGATGCTTGTTTTAACACTTATTCCAATCTCAGAGCTGACGTTGGCTCCTATTAAGAGCCTTAAGCTACCAAGTCCCCTTTGACCCACTGAAAGCTCACATGACATGCTCAAACTCTTCCCTTAGATCCCTCACCTCCGGGGTGGGGGGTGGGGGTGTGCTGCTGCTGGGGTGGAGTAAAAGGGGGCCAAGCTCTGTTGGAAGTTGTCACTTTTCCTTGCGCGCGTGCTCCATTCATCCTCGGATCAAAGCGCCGCGTGTGCGTGCGTGCATGTGTGTGCGAGCGCCAACGTGTCTGAGTATCTTTGTGTTTTTGTTGGGCTCGCTTCAGAGCCCTCGGGATAAAGCGGCAGAAGATCTTCCCTCATCTCCACCTCGCTCTGTTCTCCACATTTGCATCATTGGTTGGGGAAGAAGAACCCCGGTGCGTTGTGAGCACTGTGGCGATAAACAGCTTAGAGACCTCCTGCTCTCCCGCAGACTTCAAGGAACCCTAATGGGGGGGGGGGGTGTAGGTGACACCAGAGATAGCGAGTAGGCTTGTGTTGGCAATTGCGCGTGAGTGGGAGGCAAGGTCTTTAGACGTTTCTCCACAGATCTCTACTGGTGGTTGAATTGCTGTGCAACTATTCATAGAACCAAGAGGAACAGAGTGGTATGGAAATGCTACCAGGCTGAAGAGGACTCGGTGTGTGCGCGTTAATGTACTTACGGGGAACGCAGGCAGAGAGACTTGGCTGTTCATCCTCACGTTACGCTGCATCTCCCTGTGAAGCTGCTTCTTGGAGCTCAGTTTGTAAGGAGGGATGCCATCGCTACAAAAAAAAAAAATGGACCAAGATACTGATTAAAAGACGTCCCACAGCCAACGAGCATAATGGCGCTTAGCACGCGAGTGACCTGCACGATAAGGCTTAAGAGGGGAGCAACTCCACGGGGCTTACTGCTGCTAGCTGCATCGCCTATGTAAACAATCATAGCCATGTCAACCCCCAATAGACCAAAAAACCCGAGTGCGTGTGCATGCAATGGTTCCAAAGCAGGGGACGCGCGCTTGACATCGCGAGCCAAACATGCCAGACTTCAGGTGTGAAGTGGGCCCAAGCACGCAACAATTAGCCAAGTGCGGTAACGCCCTGCAGAGCATGACGCAACACTATTCCCCTCGTTATTGGAGAGCGTGTCGCAAACATAGCTCTCCGGCCATCACAAGCGCTGATGGGCTGGATGAAGGTCATCCAACAAGCGTGCTCAAACTTCAAACCCCAGCCCTTGACAGAGCGAAACGCTGCCTTTTCTCCGCGCTAAGCTGCCGTTTCCCGGTGACCCAGCCCTAACTGAGGAGCACTTTTCGACTTTTGCTTTGAAACGCCACAGTCATGCGCATACGCACGGGCCCCCCCTCTCCCTGCGCCGCCGCCTCCCCCCATTCCCGCCCCAATCTTCATTTGGCAAGCGCTGCCTCTGATCTCCGCACATCAAAAGGCTGGTTTGTAAGATAAGGTAATGTTTGAAGTCTGCGCAGCTGCATTCCCCAGCGTCCAAGCAAATCCATAAATAAGATATAAGCAAAAAAAATTCCCCCTCCGCCGCTCTCGTTCTCTTCCCACCCAACTGCGCCCTCTCCTCCTGCTTCCCCCCCCGCCCCGTACTGCTTCTTTCCACGTCTTTACCCGAGCGCGGGATTCTAACATTTGCGAGCCCGCTCAAGTGACATGCGCCAACATGATGAGGCGAGGCGGGGGAGGCGTGTCACGGCACCGAGCGAAGTGCAGAAAAACACAACAAGGGCTTCTTTGGCGCAGGAACTCATGGACAAACTGTGTTTCCATCGCAACAGTCACAGCTCACCACCACGCTTCCGCCCAAAAGCGCCTCATGAACTTCAGCCACGAGAACAAGCCGTGGCGCACTGTCACCTTCGTGGCACGTCATCACACCGGGTAATCTCTGCGAGCAACGCGGCCGCCAGCACGTACGCTCTGTGTACTTCCTTAACAATGATGGCTGTACACAGAATGCTTTAATGACGCCGCCTATTGTATCCAGATGGGTGTATTTGCCGCACGTGTGTGTGTGTGTGTGTGTGTGTGGCATTCTTTAGATTTTCTGACAACAATAAAAAAACAACACAGCCTCACACCCAACACAACCTAACAGGGACTTCTCGCATTACGCGTCGAAAGATTACTTGAAAACCACGGGAGCCGTCCTCAAGCAAGACTTCTTGGGACTTAGCAACAAAAAAGTCACTAAAGACTTGCAGGCTGGAGTCTGGCTCAAGCGGTTCCACCAACCGGGACCAGCCATGCACCGCCACGCGCCAGCGAGCGATCAATCTGTCGTTTCTTTCCGTGACGGTTTATCAAACTTTTGAGGAAATCTGTTGCATGTCTTTCAAAGAATTCTGGCCACGATCCATCCGGGTTGCCACAAATGTCATTTCACGATTTGAGAAAAAACGAGGGCCCCTCCCTGGGCGGACTCTTGTTGATTCAGTCTCGAGATTGTAAAGTCCGCGACAAGAGATCACACTAGACCATCAAAGACGCATTATCTTGACCGCAACTTACACGCTGCTGTCGGTTACAGACAGGGAATCGTCCGTCAAGGCGTCGCTGGACACCTCGCTGTCATTGGTGCTGCTGACGGGGGCAAAGGAGCCCATGTGACCAACATCTCCTGCCTTGTACGACCTGAAAGTTGGGGAGGGGGAAACGTCAGGTGAGCGCTCGTGTGGTATTGATGATGTAACAAATGATTCCCGTGCAACACGGTAACCTCCACATTTCACATGTAAGTGCATTGCCTCCGCAAAATCCCCCTCCCCTGCCCTCTCTGTCTTTAACGCCCCATTTCTTCCATCTTGAAAAGCCAGCAGCTTTCCACTTCCCTCACTCGCACTCACTCTTTCCTGAGCATTGATGTCCCGCTGTGCACGCATCCTTGCCACGGTACAGGGGGAGGAGGCAGCGGGGAGTGGCCAAAGCCGATGCATGAGTGTGTGTTGGGGCAAGCGGGGGGTGGGCTAGCATGACTAACACCGTATAGGGCCTCCAGCTCCAGGCTTGACCTTCAGAGGGGGCTTGCGAAGAGTCAGGTATTTAACACAGCTGGCCTTGCATTCTCCCCCCTCTCATTTATCCTTTCTACTCCCTCGCTTTATTTCGAGAGGTGCCCTCGTACTTTTGCTCCAAAGGCGTCCCTGACTTCTCAAAAAAAGAAAAGAGACCAAAAAAAAAAGGAGGAAGTCGGCGAGAGGGAATCAGGAGAGTTGATGCACACAAGAAAGAGGGAAGAAGAGAGAGCTGAGGGGGTGTGTAGGTGGAGGTGTGTGCTGACTTTTCAGATGAGAAGATGCAAAGAGAGAAATGGGTTCCACATGTTTTGAATCTGTATGACGACGAGGGGGGGGGGCATCACATCAAACCAGGAGTATTCTAAAAGTACGGCAGTCAGGAGATCCGTTTCTGTGTTTGTTGCAAGTTCTCCCCATGCGTGTGTGTGGTTTTTCGACGTCCCACATATGAAGCTAGACTTAAAAATTCTCAAATGTGCCCGAATGAGCGTAAATGGATGTTTGTATGTTCCCAGGCAGGATGTGCCCCGTCTCCTGCCCAAAAAGTCAAAAGCGCCTCCTCATTCTTGACCCTTCTTAGGATCAGCAGTATAAAAACGCTGGTCACCCAACGTGTGCCACCTCTACCACCTTTTTGTTAATGAGCCTATAAAACAAGCAAAGGTGAGTGACATCATCATGCTTGCAAAGTACGTTTTTACACCATAATCTATCAGTGCCTCACAAAAACCCCTCAAGGTCAGCCTGGCACTAAAGCGAGCGTCACCAGGAAGCAGAGCTGGCAGCCCTGCCAGCTCTGTGAACTTTTCCAGTGGAAGATGATCCCCCTCCGCCCCCCCCCGCCTGTTCTGCCGAACTATTTCAAAGCGGCGGAAATCCGGGTGGGGAGTGCCAGCAAAAAAAGGGCTGGTGACGGGGTGAGAAGTAGCACAGAGCAAAGATCCTGTCTTCCATGCGAAACACAAAGAATACGCTTACCTGTAGCCCTTCTCCATGACCTCAACCCCCCTCATGGCGACGTGTGCCCTCTGCGTCTTCATCAGCAGTCCAGTCTGGGCTTTGGTTTTGAAGTCAAAACTCCACTCCTCCTCTTCGTTGAGCGTGGGCAGATATCCAGACATGACCTGCAGGTCGCCCAAGCCGTTGGGGTTCACGTGATTGGGGTTCTCTCCGCCGCTCCTCACAAACTTGAAGAAAATGTCAGAGGTCAGGAACATCTGGTAGGCGTTCTCCTCCATGTTGCTCTGGATCTCCATCTGCGCCTGGTCGAACATGGCAGAGTCAATGTGCTGCTTCTTGATGTTGTCCCGGATGAAGGTCTTGGTCGCGGGCTTGAGCTGCTTGGCGACGATGCTGTTGTTTTCGATGTAGCGCTTGTAAATGGCTTTGGCCACTCTCTGTGTTTTGGTATCCTTGAGGTCCATCTGCCTGAAGCCATTGCAGGCGAACCAAAAGTCCAAAGTGTCGGCACACTTCTCCCCCTCCAGGAATGTCCTAAAAAGAAGAGCACCGTCCTGGTCGCCAAGGAGAGAATGCAGCGATTTGATCCACCGGGAGAGCGGCAAGTCCGGGGAGGCACTCCCCTCGGGCTCCCCGAGACCATCCTCGTTCCTCCTGGCAGAGGAGCCCGGAGGGCTGATGAGCGCGACACATTTGGGGGGCTCCGGTTTCATCGTGGCGCGTTTGGAGGGGTAGCAGGGCGCCTCGCCCTCCTCCCCGGGCACCGGGGGTCGGGGAGCATCCTCTCGGAAACTACTAGAGATGTGGTCCACGAGCAGCCAGCTCATGGCTCTTGAAGGCAGCGGAGAGGAGGAGAGAGACCCTAGTGTTGTTCCGCCTTCTTAGCTTCTCCTGTAATCTCCTCACTCTCTTATGTCAGCGGGGAGCTTCTTCTTCTCCGGCAGCCCGTCTTCTCTCTAGAACACAAAGTATTGATCTAATCAAAACCTGATCCGTGCGGCATCAAAAGGAGTCTTTTCCAAGCCCCATGCTGACATCTACAGGGGGTGGGGGGACAAGAGAAAGCGGAGCTTGCGGTGCAGAAACTTTAAATCTTCAGGCATACAGACTCCTGAAGTGGACACTCTTCAACATGCAGAACTAAGCGGTGGAACTCGAACGCATCATTTTTTGCTTGCTGGATCAGACTGGCAAAACTCAAACTGGGGGACAAACTGGGGATGGAAGGAGGGAAGGAAGGGAGTTTTGGGGCAATTACGCTTCATTTCCCTACTTGAAGGATTCTTGTTGAACACCACCAGTGCAATAATGAGGTGTGTTATGGTAGAGGCCGTGCTGATGGTGGGGAGGCTATTAAAAATTATTTATTATATTTTAACAGATCTTTAACTTGGGGAAAAAATGCAATATGTAACCTGACCGATAGGAAAGCGACTTAAACGTAAAGTTTGTTAAAAGTTAGATTGGCTTAAAATAAGCGACCCCCCCCCGCCTACTAGCTTGGAACTTCAAAGGCAAGTCAACGCAACATCAAAGAGAAGAAAAAAAGAAGGAGGGGGGGGTAGCTTACCATCGACCCCCAAGAGTTCACTCCTTAAAAAGTGTTTTAAAAGTGAAAACAACACAAAAGTAGGAATTATCCACACGAGGTTATAATCCAGAGCGGCAGCCCTTCCTTCGCCGCGTTCGCTTTGGCGGCGAGTAAAAAATGCCCTGACGAGAGAAAGGGGGGAACAAACAGCGCTTTCCTCCCCTCCTCCTAGTCTCCACCTCCCTCCTAGTCCTGCTGGCGGTGCTTTCAGGCGGCCATGGAGCGACTGTGGCTCTCCTCAAGGCGACTCCAGCTCAGACTGAGCCGCCAGTGCTGCGGGGAGGCGCACTTCAAAGTGAAAGAGCCGACAGCCGGGTCCTGGAAGCTACATAACAACACCACCGGCGACCGCGTGTTTCTGCGTTAGGAAACCCAAACGGCGTGAGTTGGCTTGATCGTGTTCAGCCCTCGGACATGAGTGGACGTTCGCGCTCTCATTTCCCGACTCGCTTTCTCCTCTTTTGGTCACGGCTGTTGCGTGTGCTCGGCCAGGACCTTATCAAAGGCGAGCAATCTTGCGCCAACTCCCCGAGGCTTTGGCGCGTCACAAGTAACTGATCCGCCGCCCCAATGGCATTATCGCTGCAATCCCTCTGTTGCTACATCAACTTAAAAAGACACCTTTTCCCCGTCTCTTTCTCTTTCGAGCTGCATAGTTGTAGAGATTACCCCGTCGGAGCCTCGGGGATGCACAAAGTAAGCACAACGACGCTCTAATATGATTTCTGCCTGCACAAAAGTGTGCTTGTTACAGTAATCAATTTGTCTAGCAATTTGTTTTGCTAGGTTAAAAAAGTTTATATATATATAAAGCATCCAGCCTTGCAGGAGAAGACAGCACACAACAGCGCCCACCGGTGGCCACATGCGCATGAGTTATGCAAGGGTATCTTCAAAAGTAAGCATACATACTGAAAATTATTTCAAAAAATAGCCCCGCTCAAAAAAATTCTATACATATAACAGCCAGATATGACATAGAACCCACATTAAAAACAGCAACGCAATCAAATCAATGTTGTTGCCAATCTTTGACACATCAACCACAAACCTGAGCCCTAGACACTTATTTCTTATAACCAAACAGGCAATTAAAGGATTAAAATCCTTCAAAAGATTGAATGCTTGGTAGTAAGTTAGAGCAAGTCTGAATTTGTTTGTTAGTAATGCTGTGTGAGGATTTGACGTGCATGTGTGCATTCTTGTCATGAAGGTGTCCAGACTGGAGGGTGGCAAAATGCGGAGTAAAAGAGTGACCAAACTTTCATGGCCACTTCTGTGTGCATGCAAATCATGCATCTTGCAACTTCCACTGCTGCCTTAAATTACACATGCAACAGTACCTTTTACCAACCCTTGAGGTTGCACTATTCAGAATCTGACCAAAAGCCTCTAGGATTGTTTTCTTTGGCTTCAATTGAAGGTCCCATTTTGTTGAATAATTACTTTGACATTTAGACAGTTTAAAAGTGCTTTCACACACAGTTTTGTGTGTCTGTAGCTTTAACGCTAATGAGCCGCATTGGTCCACACCTGTCTCGGGCAGTGCGGGCCTCCAAGAAGCGATGCATTTTTTACATACGCAGTACATGAAAAATAAAAAGACAGCAGCAGCAGTGGCGGCAGGTCAAATATGTACCCGCACCTTTTGGTGGTGGTCCGAGGCGGAGGCGTTGTGAGCCGGCCAAGTGTGTGGTGAAGCCAGTCGTCATCCGGCTAGTTGTGGCGAAGTGTCAATACGCCGGTACCGTAGTTTGATCGGTGTAACAATGCTCTCTATTCATCTGTTTTTGTATCTTTGGAATGCACGGAGAAGACAAGAGGCGTGCGCGTTTATGTCTCACGTGAGAGTTGTGGATGACGGGCGGATGGACACGAGGACACAAAACGCTATCAACACTAGCAACTTCAAAAGTGGAGCAAACAAGTGCAAAGGTGATCGATTTTTTTTGGCCACAGGTGTCGGTCATGGACACATTCTGTTTAGATTCTGTTAGAACATAATGTAAAAGTCCATTTTAGTAGAGGAAACCAACACCCTTCAACCATGTGACCTCTGACAGCTAACCCACCAGGGTGCACCAGCGCATCACCAAGCCAATGGCGTGGACCCCCTGCCAGTACTGGGGGGCCAGTTGGGCTCTCACGTCCTGCCTTGTCAGCCCCCCCCCCCCGGCTCACGGGAGGTCCGCTTACAGGTTGGCTCATCCCCGCTGCCCCCACAGGAGCTGACCCCGGGTCTGTGATTGCGCCACGACCAGGAGGGAGGGGGGGGCGTCCTTGTCTCCTGGCCCTATAAAAAGACCTTTTGAAAGCGGGCTTGGAGGGAAGAGGTTACGGGGTGTAGCGCTCAGTTTGAGAATATATTATTAGCGGAACAGGTCACACTCAGCAGGACTACAAAGAGTTGTTATAAATAGAGGAAGGACGTAAATCACACTCGTGTCCGATTAATTCAGCGTCTTTTATTTGGAGGCGTGTTCAGAAGAGACAGCGCTGCTTCTGCCGCTGTCCAAACGTGGTGAAAGCGCATCCTTTTTTAACGACTGACGGGGCCTGCGGAGGTTGTTTTTATGGCGCTCGTAACTGCTACTGGCCACCTCAGTTGCAGCCATAAACACTGCAGGGTGTGTGCACGTCCAGGACAGCGCCGCAGTCCTGTGATCACTAACTGCTCTCAATTACAGTATTGTGTGCCGTTCCTTTTGGCTCCGGGGGTTAAACTCTTCTGCCTTTGAAGTATTCATCCCTTTATCTGGAGCCAGAGCCAAGAATTTGGGGTGGGCGGGAGGGTCGGAGGACAATGGAAAACGAAACCAAGAGGGAAGCTTACGGCAATTATCAAGCAGGGCCATGAGGAGGAAGTCGGCTCACGCGGACCCCGCGAGGAAAGCCTTCAGATAAAGGCGACTGGAGCCACAAGGAGGGGAGGGTTCTGTTTCAAGTTTGTTTAGTGTGTACACACCCCGGGCCACAACCGCAAAAGGAAACGGAGGCTAGCTCTTCAAAGCAGGTGACAACAGTGCAGTGGGGAGGGAGTTGGGGGCACAATGGCCACTGACAAGCGGGGGACAACGTGGCTGATGATTGAGGTGGCAAAGCTGTGTTTCCACCGAGCAGGGGCCTGGGACAGCATCCTAAGATATTAGGGTACCCGTGTGTGGCGTTCACAACCCAACATCAAACTTGTTGCTGTTAGGGCAGTCATGCAGCTGCAAACCTACAATTTAAAGGCCAACCATTTTGGGCACAGCGTCCTCTCTTTCTGCTTCCAGATTCGGCGAGGCATAGCAGAAAGCAGATGCATTGTCAATAAAGCAGCAGCTAAAAGTAACAAGTGAGGTCCAAAAGCCATCTTTCAACCAAGCGGTACGGTTCAGCTCGTGCGGCTGTTCTCACCACAGCAGGACATCAAAGAGGAAAGCGTCCCGAAGACATTAGACAATCCGTCTGTGATTAGGGTTGGCGTCGAGTCTCGAGCGCCGATGGGAGCCGGGATAACATTGCTATCCTCCCGGGATTTTCAAAATTTCGATGCCTGGTTTGCCGACCGTAAGAAACAGCCACAAACACCAGCAAAGGAAAAGCCGGCGAGCGCCGACAAAGAAGCAGCGGCTAAAAAGTTTGGCCTACTTTCCTAAAAACAAGCGTTGTGCTCAGTGTGCACATTCCTAACACAGTGATATCATGCAAAGGAGGCTGCACAATCAACACCACTGGACATCTCCGGATTCCAGCCATCCGTTCGTCTTCCATGCCGCTTATCCTCATTAGGGTTCATGGTGTAGAACCAACACAGCGCCCCGTCTTCCATGCCGCTTATCCTCATTAGGGTTCATGGTGTAGAACCAACACCGCGCCCCGTCTTCCATGCCGCTTATCCTCATTAGGGTTCATGGTGTAGAACCAACTCAGCGCCCCGTCTTCCATGCCGCTTATCCTCATTAGGGTTCATGGTGTAGAACCAACACAGCGCCCCGGCTTCCATGCCGCTTATCCTCAATAGGGTTCATGGTGTAGAACCAACACCGCGCCCCGTCTTCCATGCGTTACGTTGGACTTCCTCTAAGCAGCCGAATCAGGAAAGCCAAACACGATGATGTGGAAGTTTGGTGTAAATAAAGGACGAGAGCCATGGCTTTATTCATGTGCACAGCTAGTCTGGGTTAGCGCCTTCTCAGCCCACACGGCACACTTCAAAATAAGAGCGCAATAAGGGTGTCATAAAAGGAGTTAACGCCAACATTGAGGAGGCAAACAAAACATTTGCCTGTGTGCTTTTCGATAACACATCTTTTAGTTGTTTGAGCTTCCGCACTTAGTACCCCCGTGGACGAAACATTTATGTTAAAGGTAAATGGTTTAATATTCTGATAATGGTTGAAAATAGCCCTGTGAGAAATTCGTAGTCAAGTTGATAAACACGTTTATATGATGATACAATTATGATTCTTACTCTTAGAAGCACCAAAATCGAGAAACGTTAGCAACCGGAATCGAAATGAGAAATCGGAATTGGAATTCTTAAAATTCAAACAATGCCCAACTCAATCCATGATGGTCAGAACACAAAATCAAGCTTGCAAGAGATATGCAACACATTAAGGTAGTGTATGGTAGGCTGCTTTCTCTTATGGCGGTCATGCAACTGAAAACCTGCAAATCTGATTTTCAAAAATAAGCAAGTTAAATAAGTAAGTCCATCCATTTTGGGCATCATGTCTTCTTGTTCTTCGTCCATATTCAGCAAGGCACAGCACAAAGCAGCATATCATGCATTATCTTCAATGCATTGTCCTCAATTCAAGAATGTTTCAACCGAGGAGCGGTACAAATGTGCTTGTATCATTGTTTTTACCGCAGCTGGACAAGGCATAGCGGCAAGCGGCATATCATGCACAGTCTGCAATGGAGAGGAAGCTGACACTGAAAGGTGAGGTGGCAAGTGAGGTGTTTCCAACCAAGCAGTACATTTCAGCTTGGTTGTTTCCATCAGACTAGATAGTAATAGTTAATCCACAACCAACGGCCCTTTAAAAACAACAGGCTTTGGAAAAAAAACCAAACAAAAAAAACACGCACAACAGTGACAAAGACAGCGCATGATATGCCGCTTGCTGCTATGCCAAGTCATGAGCTCAGGCCTATCTTGAACGCTGTCGCTTTCCCAATGTTTAACCATAAAAACACGAGATTGCGTTCCAAACTGGCAGAAAGGGGGATAAAGAACTTAGAGGGATGCTGAGAAGTGAGGAAGACAATTAAGAGTGCGGCGTTAAGACCGACTTTGAAGTCGGCCACGGCGCGTATAATACCCTTACAAAGTTAAGTCAGAGCAGTTTGCTGTAGACGGCTGTTTGGAAAGAGCCTGTTTTAAAAGAGTTCAGTTGAAGGGGAATACAGTTGCGTCACATTGCGAGGCACCAATTGAGCCCAGAATGCTGTGTGTTTCTTTCTGGCGAAATAAGATAAAAAGTTGGAGTGGGAGTCGCATCGCCCACCTGTGCGGTTTGATGACGGGATGAGTGTGCGGAAGATGGACGTGAGAAAGGGATGTGTCAGAGGCATCTATTGGGAGTGGGAAGAAAAAGACATGAAAGCCTGTGAAGGAAGGCAGAGAAGAAATAAAAAAATAGAGGGGGGTTAGTTGTCGAAGGTTATTTATTGGCCCCCCCCCCTCTCGCTTTAATCCCATTTTGTGCTTGACTTTTAAGTCTACCAATGTATAGAAACAATGTCGGATGCACCGTCTAATCCCGTTTGGGCCATGAAGCTCCATCCGCTCTGACAGTGATGACTTTCATTTCCTCTTCTTCTCGGGAATCCAGCAAACAGGCACACACTTCACAAGGCCGGCCCGGGCCGGTCGGACGCCACTTTGTTCCGCCATGCTTGACAGGACAGCGATCCGTCTCTCAAATCAGTCTTAACCCCAACCCCGACTCCCTCGCTCATCCTTAATCCATCACTTGAACCCCCCATCTTCCTTCTCCATGCCTCCAGTGAGCTGATTAACTCACTCGATGGTTCTGCAGACTCCACATTTGATGTCTTACCTCGACCCCCCCCCACTAACAATGCTGACAAATCTTTCACACTACTGTTTGGAACTACTTGAAGTCAAACATCAAAGTGCTTTGCGTGCGATACAGTAAAGATATGATATATCGAAGATATATCCTACGTACACAAGTCTGTGAAATTTTCAGTACGACAGTCTGAACAGTATGGCCAACATGTCTATGCACCACAAAAGCCAATGGCGAGAATGGCGGAAATTTCAAATTTCAACACCAAACTTGGTGCACAGCCTTACTGGACTAACATACACAAGTCTGCAAAGTTTTAGCAAGACTGGCCGAAAAACATGGCCGCCACCGACAGAAACGTATTCGCCACAAAGGTGGATTCGGACCTAACTGCCCATATCATTGACCATTCATCATCCTACCATAAATCATAAAACATTGTGCCCACCTAAAAACAATGTCTTACCATGTCCTCCAACGAAGCATTTTGAACATAACCATCAGGGGGTGCCATAAACGTCAATGACAAAAATTCCAAATTTCGTAAAAATGTAAAAATCACATTTTTTCAGTCCTTCTTTTAAAAACGTAAACACCAAGCTTGGTACACAGCCTTATGGCACTAACATGCATGAATATGTATGTGTTTTAGCAAAAATGTCTGAAAAACATGGCCGCTATGAACCAAAACGTATTTGCCACAACGCAGATTTGGATCTAACCTATATGCCTATATCAGTGACCTTCCATCATCCAATAATCATAAACCTTTGAGCCTACCTGCATAACAATGTCTTAGCATGTCCTCCAACAAAGCATTTTCAACCCAACATAATCAATAAAGGGTGCCACGAATGTCAATGGCAAAAATTCCAAATTTACTGGGAATGTATTGCCTCCTCCAAGCACGGAGGTTATGTTTTTGCCACCATTGATCAGTTTTGTTCGTTTGGAGTTGGTCTTGGTAGAGATCAGTGTTCTCTGAGTGCTTTTCTAGTTAAGGTATTTCACTTCTACTTTTAAAATTGACAACACCAAACTTGATACACAGTCTTATGAGACTAACATGCACAAATCTGTAGAGTTTCAGCAAGAATGGTTGAAAACCATGGTCGCCATGGACGTATTCGCCACAGCATGTGCTCGCATCTAACTGCCCATATCTCATTGACCATTCAAACCTTTGAGGCGAGCTACAAAACAATATCTGGCAAGAAAGCATTACAAACCCAAGCTAACCAGTAGTTCCACTAATGCCTTGGCAGAAATTCCACATTTTGCAGCCTTATGGCAACATATGCATGTACAAGGTTTAAGCAGGATTGCCTGGAAAACATGGCCGCAAAACATACAGCCCATCCATACATCTATCCATTTTCTTCCACTTATCCTTAGTGTGGTCGCGAGGGCAGCAGCCTAAGCAGGGAAGCCCAGAATTCCCTCCCCCCCCCAGACACTTTGTCCAGCTCCTCCCGGCGGATTCTGAGGCATTCCCAAGCCAGTTGAGACAAAGTCTCTCCAACGTGTTCTGGGCCTTCCCCAAGGCCTCCTACCGGTCGGACGTGCCCTGAACACCTCCCCAGGAAGGCGTTCGGGAGGCATCCTAACCAGATGCCCGAGCCACCTCATCTGGCTCCTCTCAATGCGGAGGAGCAGCGGTTCTACTCCGAGTCTCTCCCGGAAGACAGTGCTATTGGAGAACCCCGCCACCCTGCAGAGAAAACTCATTTCTTGTCCTTTCGGTCACCCAGAGCTCATGACCACAGGTGAGCAAACATATCACCAATGGCAAAAATGGCAGCAGAAACATTTGTGAGGAATTAAAAACTAGTACTGGTACTATTTGCATCTCACCACACGTCGTTAGTTGACTATGAGAAAATACTCTCCACATTGCATGCATATAATAAAATATAAATTACAAATTAAACAGGAAAAAGTAAAGTAATCATAGAAAAAAAATACTGATAACAAAAACCACTCTGGATTCTCAGTTCAGCCTAAAGTCAGACTGCAAAGTCCAAAGGCACAATTACATAGAAACAACCTGCTGTGCCTTCCTCGCTAAGGCTATATAGCCTCTAACCCGCTTTCAAACCACACAGCTGCATATCCTTTTCACTGCTTGACTGACAGGGCGAGGGGAAGAAAAGGGAGGAAAAGAATCGCATGCCATAAATACCATAGCAACAAAGAATCGCACGAGTCGGGCGAGAAGACAAAGAACACGACGGCAGACGGAGTAAAACAGCAAACGTGTGCAGCGTGTATGGCGAGAACGCCAAACTGACATGTGATGACCTTGAATCACCTCAGTCTACAGCCTCACTTATCTCCGTTTGGATGTTTGGGCCTCTGGTCCTCACACAACCTGTTGCCGGAACAGAAGAACACCGATAACAGAAAGCAGCTTTGAAGCGGAATAATCTCCAGTTGGGTAACAGTGTGTCATAAAGCAATTGCATGCCTGCGTGCGTGCAAGGATCTGACCAATAAAACACTAAAAAAAAAAAAAACCCCAAGCACTGTGAGTCACCAAAAGCATCAGCCGCTACTGTAAAATGAAATGTAAGGCTTGATGAGCGCGCCCTCGGTGTTGTCACACAACAGTCGGCCCTGTGATGTGGAGATAAGCGAGGGGGGGGGAGCGAGCCGCTTTGATCCTTGGAGATGACATTCAGGGCTTGTATTTACACAAGCACAATTACCCGGCTTTATTTAGGCGGGAGACAATCAATTAGCGTGAAATGATGTCGGCGTAATGGCGCAGATTAAAGCCGTGGTTTGGGTGTGAGCGACCAGGCTCGTTAGGGAGGAATCATCTGCCAGCAATAACGAGGTAAAGTTGAGCAAAAGGCCACGGAAGGTGGGAATATTCCATTACTCAGCATTCAGTTACTCACCCGCAGACAGCACTTTGCGGGAAGTGCGTGCCGAGACAACCGAATGCAGACAGGCTCAGATTAGGAATCGTAAGGTTTGCACTTGCCGCACGGCCGTACGACCATGCCGATGACTTTTTTTGTGTGCTGCGATTTGTTTCTTCACACACTCGCTTATTTCAGGGACTTCCAATGCTAGTTTATCTCCGTGGGGCACCATTTCTTCTGTCTTTTAATAAAATACTCCAAAGTTCTGTAAATCTGCACCGAAACTCTGATTCGCCAGCCGCCTCCTCCAAGAATAAAGTATTTTCAAAATACACGCAAGTCTGAAGTTAGAAATGTGGGATCGGGCCTCTTTAATAAAACATGGAACAAACAAAACACACATCAAGTTGAAGGCTATCACGTGAATAATAAAGTAGAATTGTATTTGGTAAGAGCACGCACGCACGCACGCACAGTGTACACACAAAAGTAGCATGTAGTGTATGTGTAGAAAAGCAAATGGTTCACAAACTTGACCACACACACATTATCTTTTATTATAAAAGGGTCCATCAGAGACAGACAACATCTAACAAAATACTACTAACTCATTCAATCCCAAACATTTATCAAAATACAACCCCTTCAGTACCAGAATATTGTGTTCTAGGGCTATATAAACATGGAACATACCAAAAGAAAGATTAGACTGTCGTCATTCGTCAGAAAAGAAGTTTGTTTCTACCCTTTTCTGCTGGTAGGTTTCAGGAAAATATCAGTTGGCGACTAGTAATGTAGAAATGTATCCATATAATGTATACATTTCAAGCGTAACTTTGACACAAATGTATCCATATGAAATTATATTTAGCCAAAACTGTGAAAACTCTGAACTGTGCGCCTTTATGAATTAAAATTTCCCTACAATGCGTAACTGCATGCTACACTCCTCCACGTCCTTCCACTTCCTCCTTGCTGTCAAGTGTGTTATTACATGCAAGGAAACTCTTCCGAACTCTTATTAAATGCCCTTCTGCTCGTTTTTATGACTTAAAACTGCTCTGAAACTGACATGCATTCCTGTGGAGTTGCGTCTTGTGCAAAAAACCCTAAAAGACGTAAAGTAAGTAAAAATGTAAAAATAACGTTCTTTGGGTTCATAAAAACGTATAAAATCTGTCTTTGGTATTGGATGAATTAATAATACACAATATTCTGTATATTTGTGATACTTCATTGGGTAAACAATTTAATGAAACCCAATACTGGAGTTCCATCAGAAATGTTGTTTTTAAGGAAAAAAAATTACAAAACTACAAATGACATAAGGGCAATAATTACATTACTTTTTCAATAATATCAAAACTTTTGATATGGTACTATCACAGAGGTATTAATGAACATTGAATAATAATACACAATAACAATAAGGTAATGTGTAATAACGTTACCGACAAAAATCATAATGCATATGTTTTAGCTTTTGTAGGTAATTCTGTAGATATTAATATAATAATACATCACATTTGTCAAGCGTTTCTAGAATATTTTATATTATATTTTCATTAAAAAAAAGGACTTTACACAATTATATGTGACATAAATGCATGTGTTTTGTACTTTCAAATCTTCTTCATGTATATTTAGCCTCAAAGGTCCCACTACACAAAGTGAGCACTGATACGGCTTTTGGATACAGCTGTTGCATTGGCTCTCATCAGATCGTGCGGTGAGTGTAGATAGGTGTGGCTGGCAAGAGTGTGGCACCAGAAGGGGTATGAAAGAACACATGATGATGAAAGATGTTCCACTGGTGTATGAAAGCACTCGCGACAATCAACGCTCACATCTGATTGGACGTCTTCATGCTGGATGGACGTCCCTCCCTTGGTGCTACCTGCAACAGAAACCAGCCCCCGTTCCACAAACATGTTTCCAAAGAATGTCTATCATGGGTACAAATATAAACTGCTTTAATCTGACTGATGTCTCCTTTGAGATGTTCGGTGTCTGACTCACTTTTTAGTAACGACGAGGAGGAGGAGAACGGCTGCTGAGGGGCTTATTTGTCGGGACGTGAGCGCTCCTGAGAGATGCTTCTAGAGATGTTGAGTGGCAGCATGGTTTGATTAGGCCTCTCACTGCTGCATGTACAGATGCGTTGTGTAAAAGGCAAGATGACTCCTATGCTGCGATGGATGGAGCGGAACCCAACCACGAGTATCCCATAATATACATTGTAGCACATACACACCACAAGAATACAAGAACTAGGACACCTGGCAGGATTCATTCAAAATTATCATGAAGCAAAATTATGAGAGTTTCCTGCTTTATGGCCGATCATCAAACTCAAACATCAAGCTTCTTAGTTTAAGATAAGCCAGTTGGTATTTTCACTTTTCCATGGGGTCTCCACCATCAGCATGAAACCAATGTACCCATCCGACCAGGATACCCCGTTGAAATGTTCAGTCAAATTATGTGTTGCTACCATTAAGGGCTACAGTGGGCACGAGTAAACAAACTTTAGGGGTTCAAATACCAATTTCGAGATGCTGGAGTCAGTAAAGTAATCCCTCGTTTATCGTGATTAACTGTTGGTTGATGGAATTTCCTTGAAGTAAGATTAAATATTAATAAATGCAATATTCACGTAGTTAGAACATACAACTTATTTTAAATACCATTATTATAGCCCTGTAGATATGAAATAACACGCCTATAGTCTGCACCTTTAAGCATAGCACTAGCGAATGTATGTATTTTAAACTTAAAAGAAGTCAAAAATGTACCACTTTCACACTGAATGTGAGAACTTTTTTTCACTCTGTTATGTCAGACATGCCAGGGCTGACTCCATGCAATGGTAACGCAATGTAAAGTAACCTCTTACCCTGCAACCAGAATACTGCATACATATAACTTGTCTTTCAATAATATCGCAACTATACCTCAACATAAAGAGTAATGCTTGCTGACGCTAACCTCTTGTTGCGACATGCATCCAGGTCTTCCTGCAGGACGGAGGCTCTCCTCTGGAGGAAAACAACCTGCGACATGAACATACATGTGTGATATCATTTTGGAAGGCTTTAAAAGTTAAGTAGGGGAAAATGTGTATGAAAGGCTTGGTTGTTGGATCCAGGGGGGGCAGGACAGAAGGGTATGAGGTCATGAGATGGGGGGCACAAGGGTTAGGGCACATGGGGACAGAGTGAAGATCAGAGGGCAGGTTAGCTGAGGTTAGGACGCTACATGCCATTATTTTGTTTAGCTACAAAGCGAGAGTTTATTTATGAAGTGTCTGGCTAAAGTGAAAATAAACCGCATCTACATTTACACAGCTCGTGGCAGAACAAGCGAGGCTCCTAAAGAATCTGTATTGTTCATGCTGGAGCGCTGCGTGACATTCCTTTCTGAGGAACGGGGGGAGGACCTAGGGAAAGATCTAGCATTACATTTGGCAATGCAGTATGAAAAACAGACGTTAAGCTCAACGCCCTTGTGGTCGTATCGTTCGGAATTTGGGGAAAAAGGGCCTTTAAAGTTGTGCAAAACTTGCGCGTTTGAATCCCTGCCATGTATGAACTTCATACCCAGACCACAGCGCAGCGAGCAATCAAGGGCTAACTGTGTGTTCTGCTGTTTCTTTGGCTTAAAAAAAAATATGATAGTGTATTACCGTATTAGGAATGGTCATGTAGTGAAGTACTGCAGGCGTCAGGATACGTCATTAATCTTTTCACAAAGTCAATATAAAGTGCTTTATTCTTTGTTTTGCCATGTTTGACTGTGGTTAACTTATTTTTACACTTGTATGACANTGATAGTGTATTACCGTATTAGGAATGGTCATGTAGTGAAGTACTGCAGGCGTCAGGATACGTCATTAATCTTTTCACAAAGTCAATATAAAGTGCTTTATTCTTTGTTTTGCCATGTTTGACTGTGGTTAACTTATTTTTACACTTGTATGACATAAGAATGCGTATAAAAGGCCTCAACTCCAGTTAAAATGGATATATTGTTTTTAGGTCTCCATATTAACGCTGGTTAACTTCTTTTTACACTTACAAAGTGAAAAATTTGACTTTAAACGTTGATTGTGCAGTTACTAATACAGGTTTCGTGAATATTTCTAATGTATTTTTTAAAATTGATATATATAAAAGTATACATTTGTTAAATATAAAAAATACATACATACAAAAATGACTGCACTAAATAAGTTATTAATGAAAAATAACAAATACATGGAAACCGGCAAACGACTAAAACTGCAATCATTTTACTCAAGTACAAGTAAAAATATGTGTATAAAAATGCAGTGTGCAGTAAAAGTAAAACGTAACCCATTTAAAATATACCCGAGTAAAAGAGTAAACGCTGTACTGTCAAATAACAAAATATCAAACCAGGATGGCCCAGAATGCAATAGCAGTAGTAATTGCAATAAAACTACAATAACTATTTATAAAAGAAGATTTACATGGAGCAGAGTGCAGTACTTGAAAGAAAACTTACATAAGTCAAAGTGCAATCACAAAGTACAAGACGTACTAGTGATACTGTATACAGAGCTGCGGTCGGCGCACTGAATTATTTAAACAAGGTAAGGGTTAATGATGACAGCCCCCCCACAGCAAAAAGTGCACACAAAGCTTCACCCATTCATGTTATGTAAATGCTCGGAACACGAAAGGCTTTTAAGGGAGTTGTGCTGACACGCCAGTGCCTGTTTTGGGTATAATTCTGTCCGAATGTGTGGTGTGTGTGTGTGTGTGTGTGGGGATTGTGCATGCCGCAGATATGTGAAGCATGCTGCAAGCTGAAAATGCATACAAATGTCTTAAATACGAACACTGGTAACTCGTCGGCTAGCAAATTAAAAGCAAGCGTATACAGTCATAGTCTTGTGTAAGCTTCTACCCATGACCCGCTGCACACAAAAGGGGGAAAAACCTGCCAAAACAAGTACCCCGACTACGTTGCTATTATTTCCCTGACAAATACTCCTTGGAACCCCACAGGTCAGAGTGACTTAAAATTTCTCATACAGCTCAATTTTTGTTTCTTTCAGTTCTCTAGGCCACGAACGATCGGACTGGAGAAACATACAGATAGGGAAGGGAAACTTTTTTTGTGTTGTTTGCAAACAACTGCTTTTATTATATGGCAGCGTGAGAGTGCATGTTGGGTGTACAGGAAGTGAAGAAACGTATTAGCAATTAAACAAAGAGGGGGTGGAATTACATGAGCTTTGCTGCTTCTTCCATGTACGTGGAACTGTAAACCGTATGCATGTTCGAAATTAAAGCATTATTATTACCAATTGTGATAAAACCAGTTATTGAATATGTATACCCCTCCCGCTGTGCTGGTGTGATGAGCAGGTATCCTTGTAAAGGCATTTTAATAAATAGAGCTCTTGTGTAATTGGCTCTCACTACCTGAGCTTTGAGCGACGTGATGGTGTCCTCCAGTTCCTGTCTTAACTCTACCGGGATCAGACCTTTGATCTTCTCCTCATATTCCCGACGCACCACGGTGACCTGAAAAGGTACAGTGGTACACGTACAGTAAGTATACAACAAGCCAACTGTACACACACTCAGAGGCATCCCCAAAATTCACAGCTCAGAGTATTCCCTCACTCTTCAGAGCTCCTTCACATCCCCACAGGGGGTCCCCACGCAGGTCTGCACGGCACCCCCTACTGGCTGCTAGATCACACGGTGCGTTTCGATGGGTTTGACACTGTGAGACAACGGAATATATCACATGTGGCGGCGGCGGCGGCGGCGGCGGCTAGCTATAGCTCGGCCAGTCGGGCGCGGAGCTGGAGGAAGTCTGTCTGTCTGGAGCTAAATTACACAGCGACCAAACCAGAGTCTGATTATAGAAGCTGAAAAGGCTGTAAAACCGACAAACACACATGAATGGAGGGCACATATAGCACAGGGCTTTGGGCTAGAAAGGCATGCGCAGCATGAATACAGTTGCTGAGTCAGTGAGCGCAACTAAAAGCAAGAGTTAGACGAGTGGAATGAATGGATTAAAAACTTCTCCCCTGCAGTTTACGCCAACGGTTGATTTTTCACATGCTTAAACTAAATGAACGTGTTGCTCTGCATCTGGGTCTGCATGGGGTGACCTTGGTATCAGTGTCTTCCCAGGGTTTAGCCGACATTCTTCTGGCTACATGCATGTATGGCAAGTCTATTGAAGCAAGAGTTGTGTAGGAAGTACCCCAGCAACGCACACGGAATCCAGCTGGCCCTAGTACTGGGATATTTCAAGTTTAATAGGCCAACAAAGTTAGATTGAAATACATGGATAATAATAACATGGATAACGTATGAAGTCCATAAGGACATCATTGGATGAGTTTAGTGTGGAAAAGGGGTGTCCAAATGTTTTCCACCTAGGGCCATATACAGAAAAATGCAAGTATGGAATCTCAGGAGTGCCAAAATGAAAAGGAACACCTTGCTCTGGGTGGGGCATTGTATTGTTTTTGCTTTTACTCGCTAGCTTGAGCCATCCGGTAAATGCAATGGCAAAAAGCAAATGGAAAAGACAAAAGGGGAAAATCAACCACAAAATGGAAAAAAAAAAACCCAAAGACAATACAGAAAAAGCAAAGACAAAATGGAAAAAGAACATGACTACATTTGCATATTTTGGTATTATGGATTGTCTTTATATTTCTACATGTATTTAACACGCCTGTGATTCCATACGCAAGGGCCTCTTCGATGTTTTGAAGATATAAAGATATGCCAGGAAGTTATATGTATATTTCAAGAAAAATATATTTGAGATATAACACAAGTTTATTATTGTTATATTGTTATTATTGTTAAATTGCAACTTTTTTTCTCTTAATATTTTGACTTTATTCTAATAAAATTAGAGTTTTCTCAATAAGTTTTTTTCTCTAATTTTTCCCATTCTAAAATGATGTTATTTTTTCTTATGTTACTTTATTCTGGCTTTTTTCCTTGTTAAGTTAGAACTTTTTTCTCGTAATAGTAGACTATATTCTGATGTTTTCCTGTACAATCATATATTTAGAATGTGCCTCGTTGGGTCAATAAAAAAAACAACCCAAAAAGAGTTGTTTTGGACACCCCCTGCTCTAGATGACACTTTCCTAAATCTTCTTCCAGGAAGTCCTGCTACGAGAGTGGAAGCTCTTACTGCTGCAAAAGGGCAACCAGTTCTACATGTTTACATCCTGTAAGGCGTGTCCCAATACTTTTGTCTGCATAGTGTATTTCAAAGTCCGGACTATTTCAAATGGTCGTAATGTTTTTTGAAGCAGCGACAGAGATTGTTTTTTCCCAAAATAATTTTCCTGTTGTGGATTTAACTGATTGTTCCGGCTTTGGCTAATTAATCTTTGCGGGGCACAATGAGAGGGATTGGGAAGCACATCAAAGCACCGAGTATAAATGATCCCGACATAAAGCAGCTCACTTTGGTCTGGAGATTTGCTTGCCAAACTGTACAGGATCATGCTGTATTGTTTTTTTTTACAGTAATATTAACTTCAGAGTCTAGCAGTTGAGAGAAATACCATAGAAATTAAACTTGGATATCATTTAGAATAGTCATTGTACTGTTTGTGTACAAAACTGAGACCAGCGATGATGTTTGGTTTAGAGACAGTGCCGCTGAGGAAAAGACAGGAAGCAGAGATGGAGGTAGCAGAGATGAAGATGCTGAGGTTCTCTTTGGGTGTGACCAGGATGGACAGGATCAGGAATGAGCACATCAGAGGGACAGCACATGTTAGAGGTTTTGGAGATAAAGTCAGAGAGGCCAGACTGAGATGGTTCGGACATGTCCACAGGAGAGATAGTGAATATATTGGTAGAAGGCTGCTGAGTTTTGAACTGCCAGGCAGGAGGCCTAGTGGAAGGCCAAAGAGGAGGTTTATGGATGTAGTGTAAGAGGACATGAAGGTAGTTGGCGCGAGAGAAGAGGATGCAGAAGCAATTGATTCGCTGTGGCGACCCCTGAAGGGATAAGCTGAAAGGAAAAGAACAAAGATGATTGTACAAGTTGTGTGAGGGATATACACAACATGCAGCCATTGTTGCCCAAATAGCTGACAACACGAGTGAGTACACTTTACAATAAACATGTCCACATTGGGTCCAAATGAGCGTGATCCTCCCCCGCCCGCCGTATGAGGACATCACTGGTTGAGCTGCACCAACCAAGTATGTCTGAAGACATACTTGGCCACGCCTTCACCTTCCAACAATTCCTCAGTGGCGGCAGCACTCATGCAGCCCCAGACCATGATGCTACCACCACCATGCTTGACCTAATAATCTTGCTACTCTTTTTACTCTCTTCAGAAGCTGTACACTGACGACTCTAAAGTATATCTGTGTTTCATTTACGTAGTGTTGAGAAGATATACTACTGTAATAATAGTTGCTGAAAGATTGTCCAACAAGCGACAAAAATGCACTGCAGCTGCCATGGAGATGACAGACCCGCTATGCCGAAATTACAAGCTCCTCCGTTGGCACCTTGACACGCTCGCTCATGCACACGCACAACACTGACATGTCTTGTAATTAATGCCATCGCTGCCTCCTGCTTGTTGTTAATGATAACCACCACCTTGCGCAATTGAAGTAAATACATAGACTAAAAGTAATCCACTTGGACAAAGGTGACGATAATCCAGTGATTCTCAACTGGTGGGCTGCAGGTCCATTCTGGGCGGGTCGCGGACAGCTGGTCAAAGATTACGTTAAAATATGTCATATTCAACTGATGTCTGGCGTGTTTTTTTTATTTTGAAGTAAAATTGAGCAATATTTCTGTCATTTTGCTGTATAATAATTGCAGAGTGCGTTGTAAGTGAAATAAAAACTAAAATTTGGATGTATTATTTGTACGCATGCAGTTATCACGGTCATTGTTGAAAATAAATTCCTCTCAAACGCCACTTTTTTTCCCCTTTTGTCATTTATGTAGCGGCGCCTTGGTGCCCCAAAGAGTGTTTTTTTTATTATTATTAATAATTATTATTATTCTTTATGAGTCATTTATTAGCGTTTGTGCTTGAACTGCCGCGTTTGTCCAGGATTACAGAATAAAACACGTATGTCGCAACACCCGGGCTGCCACACTGCCGGAAGTCGCCGGACCTAAAAAAGTGTGTGTGAAAGAGGGCTAGTGTTTGTGTATTGTTCGGTAAACAACTGACTCTTCTTGAGCACTTTTGTAAGCTAGTTTAGGTGTATTATTTGTGGTGTTAGTTTTTGTGAGATGATTTGCATGAAGAGAATTGGTATTTGAGTGATGGACAGTCTACCTTACACTTTGTGCTGAAGCGCTTCAAACAGAATGGGATTTACATAAAGCAAACATTATCTAGTCTCATGTCGATTTAGGTGTATCATTCATTCACTTTCTATGCCGCTTATCCTCATTATCCTCATTGCTGGAGCCTATCCCAGCTGGCTTCGGGCGGGAGGCGGGGTACACACCCTGGACTGGTCGCCAGTCAATCGCAGGGCAGACAAACATTCACAGTCTAATGGGCAATTTAGAGCCGCCGTATTATTCAAAAATATATAAAAACATTTTAAAATGATCTTTCAAATACGCTCTTACACCAATTATTGATAAAAACGTGATATTGATAAAAATGTCATAAATTACAATTAAATATTTTAATCAATTGTGGCGGTCCTGGTATTAAGTTGGTGGTATGTAAGAGAAGTTAAAATAAAATATGAAAAATGGGAGTTCCCGATTGAGACCATTTCCGATAAAATCAATCAAAGTTTTCCTTACAGAAGTTATTCATGATAAGTGCCGCAAAGACTCATTGGGGCAGTGTGCCGCAAAACACTCATGCCGTGATGCATTTTCTCGTCCCGCCAGTTATTAATAAGTGCCACCTGACACAACAGAAATAATGAAAATAATCCACAAAGTCAGGAGCGGTGCGGCAGATGGCACTCATAATGGGGCCGTGAGCTGTACCGCAGTGGTAGTGTAGGCTAGGCCCAAATTTAACCTTTCAAAAGATTCAAAAACAAGAAGTGCAAGATTTTTCAAAGCTATGCTTTCCTGATCAAGTGCGTGATTCCTGTTGTTTTGAAGACGGCTGCGAGCGCCAGTCGCTTTACCTTCTCAGTCATCTGGAAATTTTTCATCTAAATATAGTTCTTAGAGTTTGGGCTGTGACTTCCCCATCGCTACTGTCAACGCGGCGTGCCTTCTGACAGCTGCCAGCAGAAAAGGAACAAACCCTCAACACTTTCAACCTTCAAATGAAGTTTGCCACGTCGACGGGAGGGTTGATGTATGCTAATGAAGCGCCGAGTGAGTCGTTGCTAGGAAGATGTCTTTTTTTTTTTTTTTTTTTTTTTGGTAACAACCCTGTGACAAAAAACCTTGTCAGGAACAAGGCGTTACATCAAAAAATGACAAAAAGTTTGCACCTCCGTATTCGCCAAAAAGCAATTTGACATCAAAAATGCCTCGCTGCAAAGCGTCTGAAAAATGTCGAAGATTAAAAGTGCTTCTGATCTGGAAAGGTTGTTAGAACTAAAGGTGGATTGGCCCTGCTGATGTAATGGCCTTCACAGAAAACAGCGAGGTTGCACACCTTTTTAATCAAGCTCATCTCGGTACGGAGGGCACTTAACTACTATGCAGAATATGAAAAAGCCGGAATATTTGAAGGCTTTGGGGCCGCCATTATATAGCAAAAGGCAGCGATACACAACATCTGTGCAAAGTTGGGTGGACTTTTTAGCGAGAATCCGATTACACCGACAAACCACTGCAGAGAGATCTTAATAATGTCAACCTCCGGCGGTGACGCCGTGGCTGCGATGACAAGTGAAGGACGCCGCTTTAGAGAATAAAGAATGGATAGAACGTCAACAGAGATGAGATAAAGACTCAAGTGGGACAAAGACTTCTGGTGGCAAAACAAAAGGACGGTGGAAGAAAAAATGAATTCTGGTCACGACGGAGCTCCGTGTGGATATTGCTCACTTCCTGTTTTGTGTAGCGTCAATGACACACTAAGAGCATGGCGGCCGTTCAAAGACATATTTGTAAGATGTTCATGTCACTGCTGGAAGGTTGAACGCCCGTTCCTACAGTAAAATTCCTGCTTCCGAGTTTGAAAACACAATTTCTAAGCTCCGGCGTGTGAACAAAGTTGGACACACTGCTACACCTGAACCGCTGCACATAAAAGCCCGAACATTATGTGGTCATGCGCCCCTCCTGTGTTGCCTTGGCACAAAAACCGTTCTTTTTGTGCCAAATACACCACGTAGTGGTGCTACGTTAGAATAACTTGAAATTTCTTGCACAGGTCAATGTGTGCTACAGATCACCCACTGTAACTTTAGTGTGTTTTGCTGTGTCACCACGGAATCTGATACACAATAGGCTGACAAAAGCAAGATTGATGGCAAAACGCCTGCGGGACTTGCACCTAATTGGCCAAATTTATCACACAGCTCAGTTGGCTCCATTTTTTTCGTTTTTAAACTTTGAGACCTGCAGCTTATACAGTGGTCCGGCTAATTTATGGCCATGTTCTTGTGACATCTCTGCGTGAGGAAGCGGTAGCTCTTGCTTTGCCCGGCGCCAATCACGCGCTACAAGGGAACAAGCCATCGGAAATCGCACGCGGTCATTACTCAATATAACAGTCAGACTCTCGCCGTCGTCTAAGAAAGAAGGCTAAAATCGTCACACAGCGACTTAACACACAACAGGTAGATAAGAAATGTACAGGCCGAGTAGCGATACGAGTCTAGAATAACTTCACAGCTTCCCATCGTGCATTGCTCTGCTGGGAAGCTGCGGCAGTTCATTCAGCTGCAATGGATAAACGGCATGTCAGCAGCGCATGGTGGCTGGCCTGCTTCCCAGCAAAACAAAGCGATGCATGATGGGAGCTCATTTCTTCTGGGAGCTCATGAGCTCCTTCTGGTGGCCCGGCAGCCACGGCAGCCGTTGGGAATAATTCATTATGGGAAGATAACCTTGTAACTGGTATTGGCAACGGTCTTGTGTATTCCCCAGCTATATTTTGAGTGTTAAATTGCTGTGTGATGATTTTAGCCTTCTGTTTAGGATGACTCCAAGAGTCAGACCTGGTGCGATTTCCGATGGGTTGACAAGCTGGTCATGAGTTCCCTTGCAGCTCCGCGATTGGCTCCGGCCAAAGAAAGAGCTATTGTTTCCTCACCGACACGCGAGTGGCGCGGTCTTTAGACAATTAGTAGTCGTTGTGAAGTATAGGAGATGTCCTGAGATTAGAAGAAGCCGATCCATAAATTGCACGGTTCAAATTTCCCGAAAAAAGTTGCGGTGCTTAATTCTAGTCTAGACTTAAGTGAAACGCTAACAACTGCGGAGTGTTGTAAAAATGTGACGTTAGAATGACAAAAATTCAAAAACCTGAGTCTTCTCCCGAAATGGGCAAAACAACATGCAGCGCCAGTAGGACTGGGACAGTGACCAGCGCCTCCTAAAAACCGCTGACCCCTTTGTGCAGATTTATGACGAGCAGACAACCGAGGTGCGTGATGAGTGTGTGAAGTGTGTACAAGGGTCGCTGGGAGGGGGGGGGGGAGGCGCACAGGAGAATGAATGCCTTTGGTGTGCATAGCGTCGCCTCCTGGGTGAGTGTAGTCATTAGTGCTTTCTTCTCAGTGTGTGTCAAGGTCAAAACACAGTCTGATTACAGGGCATTCTGAAGAGCCACGGGGAGTGTGTGTGTGTTAGCGCGGAGGCATCCCTCTGAACACAGGCGGTGGTGGCATTCCTGGCCCTGGGGGCTGTTGCCTCTTGAAAAGGAATCTTAAAGAATTTGGGAAGTGTGCACACGTTTGGCTCTCAAATGGAGAACTTGAGGTATTGCAGTGTGTGTGGCAACTTGCGGACGTGAAGAAAGGGGTCGGATTGAACCAGCTTCCCGCCCCTTTTCATGTTGACTTTGTGCTATTGTAAACGCCAGGTTTCTTCGTGTAATGCAACTTTGTTCACCAGTTCCAATCGGGAAGTGAACTAGAATGTGTTTCTGAAGACAGGACACGGGCGACCGTGGACAGCGAGTGATGCAATATTTCAGCGAGTCACGTGAGGACTTTGGTGAAGAAACAGACGTCTGATCACCTTCTCTTCGGTCTCCAGCTCTTTGCTTAGCAGTGCCTTCTCGGAGCTGCGCAGCCGCCTCTGTAGGCTTTCCACCTTCTCCTGCAGAGCCTGAGGGGAGGGAGAGACAGGCAGAGTTGTGTTGGCAGGCTGATGGGGGAAAAAAAAAAAATCGCCTCCAGATCTGTGTGGCGCAACGTGAAACTGGCGTAGGATGAGGCTATATTTGAGCTTAAAAAGACGCACTGGCGGAATACGAATGAGGCTGCGGAGAGCGCGACAAAAATCGACTCGATTCCACGTGTAGTGTGACACCGGGCCGCGGGGCCTAGTACTCCACTCCTGCACAGTATCCCGACTAGAACCACGATGCTATTTTGTGTCCAATTCGTATCGATTATAACAATTTAATCATTCTATTGGGTTCAAGTTCAAGACGCTGACCTTTCTTTTGGCAGTTTACATATAAAACATTTTCGTTGCATATGTCAAGAATGTCATCAATATTTTATACATATACATTTTTTAATCGGCATAGCCTTCAGGCGTGGCGCAGGCCGTGTGCGTAAACATACGCTTTCCTTTTCCACTAGTGATGGGCTTTTCTTTTGTTGTGCTTTGAAAAAACACACAAGAATGATAAAATACCTAATTTTGTGACGGCAGAAATTATCATTACGTTTGATTCATGAAATTACAGCAATTAATCTGACATAACTTCATACCCGTTTTGAGTCTCCGCTAAGCTCAGCTCATATTCATCTAAACTGTGGTACCAAATCGGAAAACAATTGAAAACGTACGCCTTGATATCCGACCACCTTTTTAAAAGTTCTGCCGCGGTGCGCCCCGTTCCGCGGGTTGACACGGTTGACAGCGGACGCTACTTGCCGCTGCTCATCCTCCTCCTGCGTAATGCCACTGCTGTGTGCACTAAAGGTTATGGTTTTACGGGCCTCCAGCTCTCCAACTAAGATTCGCCATGATTCAGAAGAACGGAGCAAAATGCAATCGAGGGCCATTAAATACGGACGCCGCATCCGCCGTGACCATTTATGGCAAATCAAAGGCGTGACGGCTGCGTACGCACATTTGGACAGCGGGTCGAGCACAAATTGCGTGAATGTGTGCGAACGCTACTTATTTTAGGTCTGAATATTTTTTTCTGTATGCACATATTGGGTTTCTGGCGTACGCAGACTTTTAGTCCGCTTTCTGTGCACATTGTTATAAATGAGGCACCAGGGTTACTGAAAGGCAGCCAAATCTGGCCCTTGAATGATATCAGACCAGTTCAGATCAAATCTTGGGAGCAATTCACATTTTGTAGCAGCTCTCCAGTCATATAGGAAATCTATGACTAGTCAGTCCTTACAAACTGCTGAGTGCTTTTGTCATATAGCATGTAATATTTGACAAGAGTTTTTGCAGTAGATCGCTTTAAACAACAGACTGATCCTGCCATATAAAGAATCTTCAGGTAAGGTTTATGCAGTAGGTTCTTCAAGATAGCAGATAGCAATTCTGTCATATAGAGGATCTTTGATTAGCAGATTGCTCCCATCATATTGGGGATCTTTAGCCAGTACAGTCGTCCCTCGCCACTTCGCAGATATTACTAGTGTATATTACTATTAACTAGATGAATAAATCACGCTATTGTGTGGTTGAAAATGGCCTATTAGTGAAAAAGTATACGCAGCGAAGAAAAGTTTAGCCATTTTTTATTTATTTTTTCTAAATATGCATTTTCCAACATAAAAATATCTATATGAACGAAAATACATTGCATTCAGACGACATGACAGGCCTAATGTTACTCTAATGTTCGGTGAGACAGACAAAAGCCAGATTTGACAACAATCCTTTTGTTGCAAGTTTGAATTTCTCCCACAAGAGGCACTCTAACCCCTAAAAAAAAACCTATTCAAATCACGGGCTACTGTTGCTACAGTAACCCACGTCAAACTAAATTTGAACTCCGACCTTACTTCCTGTGAAGCTTCCGACCCCTCAGCTCCGCTAGGAAAAACATTTAAAGCAGCAAACATCCTTGATGTTTTTACTCTGATTAAGTCTACCACTGTATATCTGGTAATACGAGGTGACTAAAGCATGCTATTTTATGTCGAGGGCTCTGATAATGTTAAAAACTGTATTTAGAAGGCCGTAAACAGGTTTTCTATGTGCTAACCATGAAAATACACTTATCACCATCAGGTCTAGGAAACCATTGACTGTGGTAAACAAGGGATTACTGTAAGTTTTTAGAAACTGCATAGTGTTCCCGTATTAAGAAGATATTTTGTTTCCTTTTCAGCAGCAGGATCACTGATAAAAGAAATAATAAAATGTATAAGATCTGGCAGAGCCTTGCATTGACATGCAATAAAAAATACTATCCAAGGATAGATTCACTATCCACAGCCATTCCTGAGATAAGTGTCGTGTCTATAATCAAGCACGGTGGTGGGAGTGTCATGGTCTGCGGCTGCATGAGTGCTGCCGAGTTCATTGATTGCAACATGACATCAAACATGCACTGTGACGTTCCTTTTGACACCTTTTACAGAAAGAGTATTTGTGAGGACACAATTACTGGCTGCAGGTCAGGAATCATCCACGCTTACCACAGCCAAGTTATATAATAAGATGGCAGTTTTCCAGCAAAAGTGACTTTGGCGCAAACAACTTTTATTGCAATCTTGCATAATGTGTGCATGAAAGAGCTTAATATGTGCACAAAAGGGGGCTATTCAAGACAAACAAAGGTAGCATGAAGGGAAGTGATCAACCCTTACTACTCCTTGTGTGTTTGAAGGGTAATAATTATGTCATAACTGTAATTACGGCAAAGCTGGCCTCGTTAAACCCATTTGAAATAAATGAGACAAGGGCAGAGACTTTCTCACTCTGGGGATTAAGCAAACTTTCCGAGGCTCTTTGCAAAAGCCGATCATTAATGGGATCATTATTATTTATTTGGAGGCCATAAAAAGCTGTATCATCTCGCATTGGTTCCGAGAGCTAAGTTGATTACATTTCCCAACTGGGGCGGCAGCTTCAATCACTTTAAAGATTCCGACAAGAAAGCGAGAGAAAAAAAGGAAGGAAAGGGAGGAAGGAAAGTCATTAATACATTGTGTGTGTGCGAGAGTTCTTTCTGCTTTGTGAATGGAAAGAATGGTGCAGCTTGTGCGTGAAACAGAGAACCAGATGTTTGGACATGTGCACATGTGGACACTTCATCTTTGATTATTCGGCATGAAAAGCAGAGAGTGAAAGGTGCACATGTGCTGTACACACAGCCCCTGCACAGCAACAAGTGTGGAAGGGGAGGGGGGCGGGGGGCACGCTGCACAGCATCAAGAACCGCTATGAGTCTCCCCCCGCTGGAGTTGAGTGACCAGGCCAGGTGTTGCTTCACTTCTTCTCCTTGCCCGTGCAGGCGAGAGGCGTGACCATCTAATGCACGAGCCACCACACTGGCATAAATCACGTCCGTGTGTTTAGGGCAGTGGCTCCCCATTTCCTGTCATGCCCCCCCAGGGGAGAGAGATTTGAGATGTGCAGTGTGCCGGACCTGTCTCTTGTTGAGCCGCAGAAAATGTTATGCTTCTTATGCAGCGTCTGTTCAAGTGGAATGTACATTTAAATATCTAATTAGTTAGACCATATCTGGTGGTGTTCGAAATCACCACCTACTGTCGTCCCTCAAGATTTTGTGGCTTCCATTTGTCACGTTTTTTCCAAAATATATCAATTAGGGGTGTAACGATTCATTCACCAGATCCATGTATCGATTTGTATTGCTATGGTCCAACTACATTGACCTGCGTTCACCAAACTGCCATTCCCGACGACATAGATCGATCTGACATCGTTCCAAAGGGAATCAATCGATTGAATCGATACCAGGAAATAAAGCCTCGGCGGGTTTTATATGAATGTTTTTTTGTTTTTTATCTATGTTAATGAAAAACACGTTAAAAGTTCCGCTTGCAACAGTTTGATCTGTCGTAAGTTGATTAGTCATGCCTGTTGATGGGGGCGCACGGATGACGTCATGTGATGCCGAGCACGCGAGCTCTGGTAGAGTCTGTGTGAATGTCCTAAATTATGCAATTTTTCATAGGATATGGGCTGTATTTTCATCGGTACGCATGCATGCTAGCTAGATGACTTCTTCCTCTTCAATTTGCTACGGGGTTTATACTGAGTGTTGGACCACATCCCAAGTTAAGTCCAACTTGAAGCCTTTTAAACTCGCGGATGGGAGTGTCAGGACAAGATAAAAGGTACGCAAAGCAACCGTAAAGTTATGCTGATGTGCACGTTGAACAGACTAGGATTATGCTGATGTGCACGTTGAACAGACTAGGAATGGGGGGCTTGTTATTTAGGAGTCAGTTTTGGGAGCCACTGTTGCTCTGGCGTGCGTGCCATTTTTTCTTGCAGTGATAAGCGTGTTGATCAAACACCTCGTAGCTGTAAGAGCGTCTGTGCAAACGTTACAGTATGTGGGATGTTCATTCACTTTTATATCTACACATGAAATGGCATTCAAATCCGGTGGTGCAAAAAACTTCGATACTTTGCTTAGAGAAGTGAATGAGGTATCAAATTAAAGTTAGTCGCGTTTTATCAGATAGAATGAATCAACCTTGTTCATTTATTCTTTGTTAATTCAACCTGAAGTGTTGGTTGCACTTTACTCAAATAAAATGTAAATTGGCCATGAATTATTGTTTGCCTCTTTGTTTACATCCATAATTAATGTACACCTGATTCTCTCACAAAAAGCACATTTAGGAAATGTCACCTGCACTGTGCAGCATGCAGCTATTAATTTCAGTCAGACTGCTTGGATTTTTGGCTAAAAAGTTACAGAATCGATTTAAAATGACTGAATCATTCTAAATGAACCAATGTCGTCCTTGATACTAAGGGGGTGGGGTGGTGGTGGCTGAAAACAATGTTATCTACAAAAGGGGGGCGCGGGAAAAAAAGTTTGTCAACTAAACCAAACTAAGCATTTCAATTATGAAAATGGCTAAATGATATCTCACATCAGACACAATTATCCCAATAAAAATCCATAGTAAAAACATGGACTACTGTGGTGGCCATACCCCACAGCAAGTTAAAACGCAACTGTCAACCCTTGACATCACTTCCTGTCCGCCCCTATGGAACACATTTACAGCAACACACACGAGCACAATTCGTATTTATGTCCTAAATGGCTTATTTACTCATACGTCCGCTACAGTGGGTAATACGATCGTAAAGATGACTATAGGGGTGTTAGTTCATGCTTAGAGGGCTCTAATCATGCTAAAACCTATTTAGAAGGTTGTAAACAGGCTTTCTGTGCTCTAAAAACTAAAATATTCACTTTATTGATAAGGAACCCAACTTTGTGGAAATTTACTGGAACCAGTTATCAGGGATTACCGCTAATCACATGTGCATATATGGGATTTCCGACGTAAATTAGCATTGAGCTAGCACATTTGTTTAAATGTATTTGGTGTATGTTGACTTATTTGTAGTTTTGTAAGTAATAAGATCCACACACATTTATTTTAACATTTAACGGTTATGCAGGTGTTAACAGGAGTTATTAACGTTATAAAAAAAATAAAAACAAGACTACTATAAAGCAAAACTACTCAGTCATTGAAAGCAGCTGACAGACAGACGATGTCCCCCTTGTGGCATTTTATATATATCGCTGCATAATAAGCATATTTGCATTAGCGTGTGTTCAGTAAGTTCATGCATTTCTGTATGTAACGCATCTTCTAATTAATTGTATCTCTTGTACAATCCAAAGCCTTTCCTTTCATCCTATTCCAAGGTTGTCATTGCACATTTCCTCCATCACTGGGGCGTAACACACCAAACGCAGCTGTTTGACCATATTGTACTGAGCAGCCAGGACAGAGTTATGCTTTCTATGGGTCTGGCTCAACTGTTGTCCTCATACGTACGTTTTACTTTTGCCATCACCGGTAAACGGAAAAAGCCAAACACAGCCGACAGTTTTGGAAAAAAGACCCTCTGGCCATGTTGCACTAAATATAAGGGTACTGACTTTTTTAACATGGTCATCAGCATACTTTGGTTTCTTGCCATCATTGGTGCCGTTCTATGGTGGCACAATAAAAACAACACACAAAAAAAAAAAACCAAAATGCAAAATGATGATGTTGGTTTGACATTTGAGGCAAATTTTTCCAGAAACTGTACCACTTCTGCGACGTTCTCTGTAGTCCTTTAAAGGAAAACAGACCAAAAAAAAACCAGGCGGAACATTTCTTGTGACTCATAGTTTTGTCAAAGCCAGAGTAAAAAATTCACATGACATCTTCTGTTCCCAAGTGCAATCATTCTCCTTTGATCATTTAAAAGCCACAAAACAAACCACACTGTCTATTTGACCGTACATACTGTCTTTTAGTGGAGAAGAAAAACCCCATTGACATCCATTTCTGCATATATATATATACTTCCTATGTACAGAACTGGCTGTTTTTCAGCATCTTGATCCTATTAATCAGGCTACTTTGGCAGGAAGTCACGATGCCGCCCCATCACTGCCCACATCGCTACAACCGTTGCCGTCGATTTCATCATTCTATTTTGTTTATCGGTGAATCAAAGGCTCCGTTTCACCAGAAAAAAAAAAAAAAAACATGGCAGATTGATGTCAATGCCATTTTTCCAAGTGGGTGGATTGCAGGGACTAAGACGTGCTTCCTATGTGTGAGGAAGAGCATGTCTGGTACATTTCGTTAGCATGTTCAAGCATACCATAGATTATGTCCTAGTTGCACAGTACAATATGGCCAATAAGACAAAAACAATACAAATATGATTTTATTTTTGTTTTATTTACTTTATTATACAGCACAATGTTTATATATGCATGACTGTTTGGAATGATAAACAAGGCGTCCAGTTGATGGTTTGCACACCTTTTGTTTTATTTTTATTTACCAGCAGTTGTCCTCTTTTTATATTTGCATGAATGTTAAGAATGTTTTCATTTCTGCTCTATTTACCTGACCGTGTACAGCTGTTAAGTATTAAATGTATCAAGTAAATTGCAAGGCTCATCAAAAGGTGTGTATTTTATTTTCTTTTGTTAGTAGTACTTGAAATGGTATTACACCAGACTTATTCATGTTACCCTTGCATGACAGTAACTTTTTTTTACTAATATGGTTAGTATTTTCATTGCTACTATTACCATTAATGTATGACTGTTTCAATACAGTATAATCACTGTGGCTGTTGATATTATTTTATTTCGGTCTTTACGATCTTCATAGACATTTGCTGATGCAATGTGATTTGTCTCTGATTTGTTATCGTTATTGCTGCTGTTTTGTCCACCTTTTCTCCCCGCACTCGTTCTTCTGTCTTCTTTCCTCTTCTTCTCTATCCCCTCCTGCTCCAGTCTGGCCCCTCCCAATTCGCTTAACAATGAACATCAAATTAAGTCAAATAATGTGCCCTGCCATTGACTTGCAATCAGTCCAGGGTGTACCCCGCCTCTTGCCCAAAGTCAGCTGGGATAGGCTCCAGCATCCCCGCGACCCTAATGAGGATAAGCGGCATGGAAATTGGATGGATGGAAAAACACATCCAGTTAACGTTTGCACTTCTCATCAAAAGATGAGTAATTTTGTTTTAATTAGCTTGTATTTTGTTGTATATGTAGTATTATGAGTAATCTCTTTTTACACTTGGATGACAGTTAAGCATGTTATTAAGGCATCAGGATGATTTGCTTGTAATGCACGTTGTGTTTCATCAAAGGTGAGTCTTTTTGTTGTATTTTTTCCTCATAAGTATCATTATAAGTACAAGTAAGTAGTAGTGTAAGTAGTTCACCTACTTTTACATGTGTATGACAGTTAAGAATGTGAAATTAAAACATTGCCTGTACAGTTAATAAAGATTTTGTGATGGCGGCAGTTTAAGTTTCTCGCTTAATGGCGAAAATTGACGCCAAAGTTGGCGCACATTTACCAGTTAGCGTGCAATATAGCACATCTTGTCCTGTCCAACTGTACTTTTGTGTCACAAAAGGTTGACAATACAAAGAAACAGGAAGTGGAAATCGGCTCTGCTCTATGATCAACCCGTGACTCAGCCCGTGAGTCTTTGCTTTACTTATTGATCACGGCTGCAAATGAATCCATAATGCAGCCAAGGAAAGTTGCAAGTGCAGCAATTTCATGAAGAAGGCGAAAAACACCAAATAAATGATCCCTTTTCTTCATCATTTATATGCATTTCAAAGTGTTTTCTGCATGTAAATCTATAAATGTCAATTATTATTATTATTATTTCAAATGGGAAAGACGTATTCGGTTACCTTACATTTTGCTTAGAGTCGGACTTTCTGGAAGGCATTAACGTTAGCCAAGGTTCCGCTATATTCCAATTTGCAATATGAAAAGTGGACTAACTAGAACATACTGTAACTTATTATGTCAAAGTTAACGCTAAGACGGAGAGGCATAAACGTCCCCGTTTGTAAACAGAAAGCCTGTAAACATGCCAAAAGATTGGTTTATGTTGTCATAATAGCAGTTTTATCGGAACCTCCGCATCCCATACGGTTGATGTCAGCTTGGAAGCAGATGGATTTGTGAAACCAAATCACAATGTTGACACCAGTGGTGCTGATTGGCCAACAAACGCAGTACATGGGATTGTTTTACGACCGTCAAGATTCTGGATAAATAAATCAAGTGCGGATTATTTTTTGTTTTTTTCTAAAAAAAAAATCAACTATGCGGAGTATCCAACGGGACCCTAAACTCAACATCTAAATCTCTGTTGTCCCGGAAGACCCCTCACAGATCAAACCACGTCTGATTCCCGCAAACTGTGACACAGCATTTGTGAAGCGGGTCTTCTGGGAAGTGAGACTTTTTAGTTGGCCTCATTGTGAAAGTGTCATGTTTTTGTCTCTTTCATGTGGGCTCTGTATTTATGCTCTTCAAAAAACAGCTCTGAGGCTAGGAAGTCTTATTTTTTCAATAATAGAATTAGAAGAGGGCCGGTTCGAATCATGTGCCCCCCCCCACCCCCGATGAATCACGAAGACAGTGGAAATATTTAGCCATGATGGCTGACAGACGTCATAGTCCTGATGTACACACGCTCCAGGCAAAAACACTCACATACTGTAGTGAGCGACAAGACAATCGAAAAAAACCACTACATTACTACTACTATCAATGTGTACGTGGAGGATTCAGCCTAAGTGCGTCCAGATGCTCGCAGCGATATGGTCTTTATCTGCCATGCAGCCCGAGAAGAAGTGAGGAGCATCTGATTTCCTCAGAGAAAACCAGAGAGGCACAACGCCGCCACTGCCTACTCTGCTCCAGTTGCAGTTGATGCTTTTCTACCAGGTGCTCTCTCTACTACTGACTATGTGGCAGAGGCTAAGTTTGTTTTGCGGAACAAACCCGCACAGAAGGTTTTGAATCTGGCCTGTAAAGCGCTGCAGATTGCCTGCCGGGCCAGTAGATGTTCAGTATTCTCTGTTTCAGCATTCAAATAAAAAAATGAGGGTCTTGTTTTCAGAAATGTTCACACTGCAGGGTAGAATTTTTGTTTAAAATCCGATTTTTTTACCTGCTGTGGTGTGTGATCCAGTTCTGTGCGATACCATTCCTTTCATTTCTGATTCAATACTGGATCAAATTCATGCTGGCATTGGCGATACCAATTCAAATATACGTGCAAATCCAGCTAATGGAGTGGTTTTGAAACTGGGGGGCACGGGGCTACCATGCAGACCGTATTTTTTGGACTACAAGCTGCTACTTTTTTCTCCCGCTTAGAACCCAGCGGGTTTAATAACGAAGCGCCTTGTTTATGGATTTTTTTTGCCACTTTGGGTGTGTTCAAACTCTCCACTGACTTAGCGCGAGTGTTCCAACAACACTCTGGTTAAGTTTCCCTGTGTAAAGTTTCCGTGTGTACCTGTGCGCACTCGGACCCTTAACATTTGAAAACATCGTTGTTGTCCGTTACAAAGTTGTGCTAACGGCCGGAAAAGCAGTGTTATACATGCATGGCCAGCAGATGGCAACACATGTGCCTGTTGTCTGGTTTTTAACTGTTTCGGTATTCATCATTAAACAAAACAAAAATAGATTTGGATAGTCATGTCAACAACTGGCCAAAACTGCTCTGTTTTTAAATGGTTTTTAATTAAAAACTTGTGCAAATGGTCTGAAAAGTGCTGTAATTTGCATTCCGGGCCAGTCGGCGGCAATGAATGTGCACACTTCCCATTTTCCCAACAGTTTCAGCATTGAAACGGAAATATCGCTTTGATGTTTTGCTTCCAAATGCAGTTGCCATGCACACAAACAGCTAAAACCACATTACAATTCATTTTTTGTTACGTTTTGTTCATTTTTTTTGCTACAAAATTGTATAAAACAGCCTGAAAACAGTTGTTTTGTAAATAAATATTTGATCTTGGTTTTTTACTCTTGAAAAACTTAAATCACCGTTTTTAATTAGCTTTCTGTTACAAACATGTGCAAACGGAGTGAAAATAAGTTAGAGGCAAGCAACTGTTTCAGCATTTAAACAGAAATAATAATTGTGTGGGTCTCACGTCCCCCACTTTGGCACCCGTTTTTCATCCCGACCGCAGGTTTCATGCAAACCCACACAGGTTTGAATCAGTTTTCAGTTGAAAACCTGTGTAAACGCCCCCTAAGTAAAGAAATGTGCACAGAAATGTGGCTGCAGAGAAAGAGAAGAAAAGAAGTGGCAGAAGTGAAGAAATGTGGTCTGCCTTTCACTCTGTCAGTACCTCCGACTTTCATTCCAAAGTTTGGCTTTGAAGGATTAGCGAGGCATATAGCGTATGTGCACGCGCATGCACGCCGCGCTCAGAGCCATGCAAGCAGGTACGGGCCTGCATTAATATTAACTGAGAAAGTAAGCGATAAACAATCAAATGAGTGCGTGTGATCTCAGTGTTTTGTACATATAACGTACATCATCTTTCCTGGGTGGTCTCCTTCTTGCACAGATAAGGCGAGTGAGTCTCCCTGGGGTGAAGTAAAAGCAACAGAGGGCAGGAGAGGGGAGAGGAAGGAGGGGAGGAGGGTGGGTTTCCAAAAAACAAAAAAAAAAGGGAGGGAGGAGGCAAAGAAAATGCCAGGGGCCTCTTTAAACTTTGTGTTTTGTTAGGAGCAGTGCGGCGGCGGGGGCCTTCTATTTGCAGCGTGTTGTCAGAAGTTTCTCCCAAAGACTGGATTAAAGAGATCCTCTAATGACACTGAGGCTGGACGACTTCAGACAGCAGCACAAAAACCCGCCTCCAGTCACACTCTCTCTCTCTCTCTCTCTCTCTCTCTCACACACACACACACACGCACACACACTCCAAGCATGCAGACAGCCAAAACAAAAAAAACAGTATGAGAAGTGCACACACACTCTTTAGTGGATGTGTGCACTGTGTCTACTGATCTCATAGTAAATAATAAAGAAGGTGTAACCTCAAGGAGAGATGGACGGCCAGAGAGACACGTACAGCCGCTCTTTTAACTGCACTTTTATCAAAAGGACTGTTGGAAAAGTAGAGAAGTGAGGAGGAGGAGGAGGAGGAGAGGTCTCCCTCTCGAGGAGTTGAAGTGGAGAAACTTCTGCTTTAGGCCGCGTTCACACTTGTGCTTTGGTACTCTGGTCCGGGCAAAAACCAAAAAGAGACTCGGCGGTGTTCGCTTAACGTTCACACTGGGATTTTTGTCATGGCACTCAACCCGTGCAGTAAAGAACATAAGCATTAAGTAGAAACTTGACTAGGCAGCTTCAGTTGGCCTGCAACGCCTCCTCCGGCATAACCACCACCAGATGCATTCACTTACATTTCAAACTTAAATTCTAGTATTTGTTCCGTGCAATTATATTAATTCATTACCAACAATCACTTCAAAACTTCCAGTAGTGTGTGTGTGTGTTTTTGGTGTGTTGCCATATCAGTGTATAGTTGATCATTTATATGCCTTTTTAAAAAGGATTCTGTACAACTTATTGCAAAACTTAATCAAAAAAAGTGTTGTGATGGATTAGTTGGATTTGCATTATTTTTTTATTGAGAAAAAATGAGTCGTTTAGAGTAAGTTTTGATTTGAGTTGAACCTTTTGGGACAGATCAATGACACTAACAGATGTTCCACTGCATTATGCAACGTAAAATATTCCAAACCTAAATATCGTCTGGTGTGAATATGTAGGTTGTTTTTACAATCTGCTATATTTGTTACCAGAGAGACTCCCATATTCACCAGTTCTGCATGCTTTTGCTGTTAGAGTACCTCCGGTCCGTGTTGGGGTCACATTTGAGCTCAAGTCAAGTGCACGGCACCGCACCGCACCGCACCGGAGTTCACTTGCATCCATCTCCCACGCGGTCTCGGCCCACTTGTGATCAAAGGAACTGTACTGGCAGAGCCGACGCACCACAGTTCAGTTGAACCAAACCCAACATGACAGCTATACTGTCTGACTGTCAAGTCAAAAGACAAACCCACTGATGCAAGTTGCCAAGCTGATTGTAAAACTGCAATACAAGAAAAAACCCAAAACATTTATCCTTGTCTACTGCTTCTTGATGAAAATAGTACAACAATTGTAATGAAGACACGCTATGCCCACGAGGGGATCACACTGTTCTCTCCATCTCTTTTGCTGCTGTGAGCAACAGTAGAAAGAGAATAGGAAACAACTCTAAAATATGCACCATATGCCTGGGTGGGTGGGTATGTGTGTGTGTGTGTGTACCGGTACGTTCTTAGGTTTATCAAGTAGTGTATAACTTCGTGGATGCTAAGTAAGGAAAACTTGGAAAAGACCTGGTAATTATTTAGAGACCGGATTTTTGTCACAATCGAATGTGCAAGTTCTGTTGAAAACAACAAAACAGAGACACAACAAATATGTTCAAGCTTGCTATACAACACTTCCTTGTTCCTCAAGACAGCCAGCCAGCATCAAACTAACTTTTTGCAATATTTCTTTGGTAAAAATGACATTATCCTAAAGATACAGATAGATAGCGGTATGTTGTCGCCTTGCACAGCTGACAGGGGTTAATTATTTTTACACTTGACACCTGTTTAGGGCTTTTTTTTAACTCCATTTTTTCCGTTTACATTGTTTACAATTCCGTTTTTTGCATTTTACACTTTTTTTTTTAAACCAGGTTAGAGTGTGCGCTTTTTGGGTTAGTGTTTAAAATGCTTGTTAATTACATGCAAAAATCCTTGCATTTATTGATGCAATACATCACTGGAGGATTTTGCCCGGTAAATGCCAAAGTGATGCAGCCTGGCTAACTTTTTTGATGGGATGTCAGCCTCTACACGCATCCATCCATCCATCCACCATCTATGCCGCTGATCCTCATTAGGGTTGCGGGTGTTGCTAGAGGGGCGGGGTACACCCTGGACAGGACACATTGCTACAAAATCGTCAACAAACTGTAATGCCGTGCTTGTGATAAAGGAAAATGTAGTCACCCATACAATTACAGCTGCATATGTATGATATTTTTTTATGACAGGCTTATTTTGTTTACACTGTTAGACAACATTGGGCAAACAGGGCTTTTATTTTGAAAGACTAAAAGAGTGTTCTCTATGTTGAGAATGCCTGTTGAATGTCTTCAATGAGTTGCCTTGCCTTTTTTCACTCTGAACCTGCACATCATCATCGGGCATTGTAAAACATAACGCGTTGAAAAGTTACTCATCCAGCCCGTGTCGCAAACACAGCCGCACTAGCAAGCTATGCTAACCCCGCTAGCTTCCATTCACGCTCCATTAGAGGAGGTTTTGCCAACTTTTGCCGGTGTTTATCCCCACTTGAAATTGTTTCCTTCGGGAAGGGTCGGTTTAGTGATACTCCGTCACGACTGAGCCGTCCGCCGAGGGTATAATTCCCCACACAAACGTTCCTTCTCCTCAAGATGACAGCCTTTAATTCACATTGTCAATTTCTGCAAGATTCTACATTTAACAGTAAATTACGTTTTTACAGGCAAATTCTGCAATTCTGTCCACGATTCCGCTGAAATCACAGGGCCCTAAATATTGAGTCATACCTCACTACATCACGGATCAAACATTGCTCCATCATTCTCTCGATTTTTCGAAAAATTACTTAACACGTTTTTAGTTAAAAAAAAATATTGTGACAAGTCTAATGTAGTACTCTGGTCAATAGGCATCAGTAATGTTACATTGATGATTACATTACATTACATTACCTTGCACTGCACATGAAGTCAGCCTCTATGGGTCCGACATGACATAGTGAATTCCATGTAGTACATTTTTGGCTTCTTACTTTGTCCTTCTTTCAAACGGCGGACGTTTTCATTCAAAGTATGTCCCTGCAGAGATTGTGTGGCCTGTAAACCATGCCAACAGTAGTGCATAATGAGGGTTATTAATATGTCTTCTTACGACTAATCGTGTCTACTATATTAGGTAATACAAGTATAAAAATGACTATAGGGGTGTTATTGTCTACAGGGCACTAATAATGTTAAAAAACATTTTTTAAGGTCACATATACATTTTCTATGCTGAAACTACAAAAATATTGCATTTACTAATAGTGAATCCTACTTTGTGCAAATGTACTTATTGTGAATCGTGAAACATGGTACGACTGTACCACTGAGAACCACTGGTTTAGGGGAATCTGTATCCAAAATTGGACAAGCAGGACCATTGGCTGTAAATTATTAACCATTTGTGTAAAGATGACAAAACTGACAATAACTATGTCTTCCAAAACATTTTGACCACAACCTGTAGGGGGCGCCACAAAAGTTATTCATAGTCATAACAAAGAAATGACTGGATAGCATCACGGCTGTGGTTTAATGACTAATTTCCCTTTGTTGTCTGTGATGTCCCTGTGAGTTGTTCCACTTCCCACGTTCCTTCTTAGCATCCTGGAATGTTATCTCTCCGACTTCCACCCCCTCTGATATGTGGATCAAACACAGCCGGGAAGCCCTCTCAGTCAAGGCCGGAAAAGCCATCAATCCGCCAACAAGGGGGCCAAAACATGCAAGCACAACACGTTTAAGGCGGAAGAGTGCTAACAGATACATACATGGAATCAAAGGGTGGTGAGAGAGAGCTGCTTCTTGATGGACAAAAAGAACAAACAGCATATGACAACATAAAGGACTACTTAAGTGTCCTCATTTTTTTGACACGCATGGCGCCCCCTATGGGTTTGTACTCAAAAGGCTTTGGATTACGGGCCTTCCCTGTTTGCAAACTTGCCTGACCTTTTCCGAGCAGGTGTCTGTGTCACGTGGTCACCAATGTGTGCGAGTGACAGAAAGAAAACCTCCGACTCGCTTAGGGAGAAGTCGTTTGGCACCACTTTGAATATAAGACACCCCCCCCTCCCTACCGTCTTTCTCTAGGGAAAAATGACGGTCTTATATTCGGGTCAAAGTGGTCTGTCAGTTCTAATGTGTAAGCTTGTGGCGATTTGTAAAGAGGAGCACGAAAAGCTGTTGTATCGCTTTCACACTGGCTCACGTAAGAGATGTTTGAGTCAATGTTTGGGCACGCACGCACGCACGCACACACACGCGCACACACACACACACAGAGGGTATCCAGTGCACCTGTTCTTGATCCACTGCTCCCATTACTCTTCCCACAGGCAAAGTCATGCTTTCAACTCCCTGAGAAACTAATGTATACATAACCACACACACATACACACACACACACACACCAGTGTGTGCATACAGGAAGCCATTAGCCATGCATGAAAACAAAGCAACATACCACAAGCGCCCCAACACTGTGATGTGCACCTCCTACAGGTCCAAACAGAGACCCTGTGGTCAGTGTTGGATTATGTAAGCTGTCACTTCACTCACAGGACATTGCAAGAAGACCGTCCTTTAAACCAGGATCAGGATCAAAATGTGTGTGTCTCTGTGTGTTGTGTGGGCAAACACAACGTATATGTGCTAAGGGCTACTGGTGCACAGACAAGGGCGCTAACTCAAAGCTATGTTTGCTCTTAAGAGCTGGAGGGAGAGTGGCCAATGTGCAAGACTTGAGACTTTAATGTGTGTTTGTGTGTGTGTGTGTGTAGCAAGCAAAAGAGACAGGAAGAACTGCTGCTGCTGCTGGGAAGAGAGAACAGCGGCACTGATCAAAGCCCGAGCGGGTGACACCATGGGCGGAGTGCCATTGTTTATTCACCAGCCACCTCTCCCTTTTGGCAAGATGAGGAGAGAGCATGTGCGCTTCTCTGTGTGTGTGTGTGTGTGTGTGTGTGTGAGTGACAGAAAGGAGATACAGTCTTGGAAAAGACAGTGTGCGATAAAAGACCTGCGTGTGTGTGTGGGCTCACTGCTCGCTTGGCAGGGCTGATGTGGGTTGGAGCTCTGTCACATTTGGCAGATGCGCAGTATACAGCAAGTGTGTGCACAAACTCTAGCGCATGCAGACATAAACACACAGGCCCCACTAACACTGCCAGTACATTTAAAAAATTTAACTACATGCACAAACTGCACCGCTTGAAAGACATGACGACGTTTTCACCTTTTCCACCTCTCTAAACTGACTTTGTACTAATACTGTACATAATCTGTGTGGCATGGAGTCAACCAACTTGTGGCACCCTTCAGCTGTTATTCCACTCCAAGATTCTTTAACAACATTGCACAATGCCAGATGCTTCCAAAGTGTTACATACTTTTAACATACTAGCTGGCAACCTGACTTGCAAGTAGTCAAGAGTCAATCTGAGATAACCTTTAGATGGTTTAAGTTGCTTTCCCACGCAACGATCCAGACAACTACCTCTACCCACGGTGCGAGAAAAACACAAGTCAACCCGTATGTGCGGCACAACAACAGAACAACAACAAACCTACACAATGCAGTGTATGGGAAATGAAAAAGGAGGGACGTCGACATACTCCTAAACAGTCAATGTTTTGCCATTCATAGTTCATATTGTACAAGACACATCCTTTATTCATGTATATTCCGGGTGTCTTATTCAGTGAAAAAAAAACAACTGTAAATTTAAATTACGTTGTTTGTGGTCTATTGTTTAAAGTGCTCCAGAAAAAAGAGACAGAAGAACATATAGCAGATTTTATGATACTTTTATAAATAAAATAAGACAAATATGAACTGTTAGACTTACTTTATAAGCATAAATTCCGTGTCTGTTTGAACTATATGGTCTGGCCCCCCGGCCAGCTTTGTTAAGTCAATGTGGCCCACGAGTCAAAAAGTTAGCCCACCCCAGCCTTAGTAGGAGAAACATGACCATATCATGATGCTTCACTGTGCACTTTGGCTTAAATTCAGTATTTGGGGGTTGTCTCACAAACTGTTTGTGGCCCTTGGACTCAAAAAGAACAATTTTACTCTCATCAGTCTTAAAAATGTTCCTCCACTTCTCTTTAGGTCAGTTGATGTGTTCTTTGGCAAATTCTAACCTCTTCTGCACATGCCTTTTCAACAAAGGGATTTTTCGGGGGGTTCTTCTAAATAGATTAGCTTCACAAAGACATCTTCTGTCACAGTACTTACAGGTAACTCCAGACTGTCTTTGATCATCCTGTCATCAGCCATTCACACTCACATTCATACCTATGGACAATTTAGAGTCGACATTTAACCTAATATGCATGCTTTTGGAATGTGGGTGGAAACGCCAGTTGTACCCGGAGAAAACCCACGCATGGACGATGAGAACATGCAAACTCCACAGAGATTCAAACCCAGATCTTCCTGATCTCCTGTCTGTGTGGCCAACATAACCACTTGACCACCGTGCGGCCAACAGAAGTGGTTCTCAATTATTACTTACTGGGGGACAGAAATGTTTACGGGCTCCTCCCCAAACACCCTGAATACTATTGAGAAAAGATAATAGAATATGAATTTATTTATCTGTACTGTACTAACTAAACTTGAGACTGAAACCAGCAAAATGCAACAAAATGGAGAGCAATGAAGCGCATAATGTAATATAATATATAATACGAGCATATTTAAGTGTCAAATTGCATGCTGAGTACAACAAATTCATACATGTTGGCAGGTCTGCTCTGATATTAAAAGTCTTCCCTTCCTTTCACGCTCCCCACTGACAGTTCACTGCGGACCGCCCCATTATTTGAGAAGCAGCAACCTACAGTAATGACCTCTATAATGACCATACTCGGTCTAAACAGGGCCTTTAATGAGATCCAATGGTCTGTGCTGCCTACACCCACATTCAGGAAGTACAGTAGAGCCGCACACAGGCAGCTACTTTTGAGTGAGGAAGAAGAGAAGGCTTGGCGAGGAAAAAAAGCCACATTGGAATCTGGTGCTGCATACATGCAGAACAACTGTTTTGGGATTATCCCAATACTTTGATGTTATTTTCTTCCCATGCCATTGTCTGAAGCCCCTCGCTCTAATCCCAACGCTTTGGAAAGGGAGCAGCGTGGAAAAATGTCAGCCAGACACACTCACTCGGATGGATGCTTTAGTAACGCGGGCATGGTCCATAGCTGGGCTAGTCAACTGAATTATTTCACTTTTTCATAAAGATACACTGACAAAAAAAAGCAGTTTTTGATGTATTACATTTTATTTTGTGAAAAAGAAAATTCTACATCGTAAAATAAGGGTTCAGTTTTGACTAATTTTATATACATGTATAATAACTTTATAATACATGTATGTAAGAGTTACTTAGTATTTCTAATCAATCTAATAGACCACACTACATTTTTTCCACATTGAAGAAAACACATTTGCATTATAATAATATAATAATAATATAATCCCTCTTCTCCCACAAATCCATCTTCTGCATCTGATTGGAACCACTGGGCCATTTCGTCGTCAAACATGCCGGGTTCCCTGTCATCATTGTCGGACGTCAGTCTTGTTGTCAGTCGTGAAAGCTCGGACAAGAGTTAAAGTAGATACCTTAGCCCGGGCATCCACAATCCATTCGCATGTGGTGGCGGAACTCTCCCGGCGCGCGGCAAAAATGTTGTTTTGCAGCATACCAGTAGGATACCTACTGGAGGCATGGCGGAAGTGTACGTATGACGTAATGTTCCCGGATTGGTTTATCGCTGCCAGTTTACAGTTTGCTGTACTGCACTTTGCTGCGTATTAATGCTAAGAAACTTTTTGAATTTTAACTTAATATACATTCTATTTCAAGTTTTCTTATTACGCTACATTTGTATTACAATACTCGTTATTTATACAGTATTAAATGTGCATAGCTGTTTTTTTCCCTTTGTATGAGGGGTCTTCCGGGTCAGTGGAACAAATTAGCCAATTTTCATGGTAAATGTAGTTTGGGTTACAAAAAAATTTGGCTTACAAAAATCCTTTTGGAATGAGAATTGATTTCGTATCCTGGGGTTCCACTGTATTTTACAGGAGTGCTCTGCCAGATGCATGAAAAATTCACTATCTCCACGAGATTACATCTGATATAATAATTTACTTGCGTTCTAAAGATATAAAAACAGATGAAAAGAGACAGATCATTACTGCATGCATTGGGAAACACCAATTCCGCCTATAAGGCCTTCTGAAAAAGACTAAAAAAAAGCAACAACAATGTTATTATTATTAACATTGTTATGCTCCATCCTTCTATCACTCGTGAACAAGACCCCGAGGTACTTAAACTCCTCCACTTGAGGCAGGACCTCATCCCCGACCCGGAGATGGCACTCCACCCTTCCCCAGGCGAAAACCATGGACTTGGACTTGGAGGTGCTGATTCTCATTCCAGCCGCTTCACACTCAGCTGCGAACCGATCCAGTGAGAGTTAAAGGTCACTGCTCGATGAAGCCAGCAGGACCACATCATCTCCAAAAAGCAGAGATCGAATCCTACGGCCACCAAACGGAAACCCCTCAACACCCTGGCTGCGCCTAGAAATTCTGTCCATGAAAGTAATGAACAGAATCCCTGAAACCCTCACTGGAAACGGGTCCGACTTATTGATGGGCAATGCGAACCAATGACACCGGTCATACAGGGAAAGAACCGCCTGGATTAGGTGGTCCGATACCCCATATTCCCGGACCACTCCCCATAGTATTCCCCGAGGAACACGGTCGAATGCCTTCTCCAAGTCCACAAAACACATGTAGACTGGTTGGGCAAACTCCCGTGCACCCTCAAGGACCCTGCCGAGAGTATAGAGTTGGTCCATCGTTCCACGACCAGGACGAAAACCACACTGCTCCTCCTGAATCTGAGATTCGACTATCCGGCGGATCCTCCTATCCAGAACCCCTGAATAGACCTTACCGGGAAGGCTGAGGAGTGTGATCCCACGATAGTTAGAACACACCCTCCGGTCCCCCTTCTTGAAAAGCAGGACCACCTCCCCCGGTGTTTCAGTCCAGGGGCACCGACCCCGACGTCCACGTAATGCTGCAGTGTCGTGTCAACCATGACACGCCCACGGCATCCAGGGCCTTAAGGAACTCCGGGCGGATCTCATCCACCCCCGGGGCCCTGCCACCAAAGAGGTTTTTAGACCACCTTGGTGACCTCAGCCCCAGAGATAGGCGAACCCGCCTCAGAGTGCCCAGGCACTGCTTCCATGTTGGAAGACGTGTCGGTGGGATTGAGGAGGTCTTCAAAGTATTCCCTCCAAAGGGCCACAACATTTCGAGTCGAGGTCAGCAGCACACCGTCCCCACCATACACGGTGTTGACTGTGCACTGCTTCCCCCTCCTGAGACAGCAGATGGTGGTCCAGAATCTCTTTGAAGCCATCCGGAAGTCGTTTTCCATGGCCTCTCCGAACTCCTCCTATGTCCGTGTTTTTGCCTCAGCGACCGCCAGAGCTGCAGACCGCTTGGCCTTCCGGTACCCATCAGCTGCCTCCAGAGTCCTATGGGCCAAGACGGCCTGAGAGGACTCTTTCTTCAGCTTGACGGCATTCCTCACCACAGGTTCTGGGCCACAGCTCTCATCGGCCGCATCGGCAATGGAGGCACGAAACATCGCCCACTCTGATTTAATGTCCGCTGCCTCCCTCGAAACATGGTCAAAGCTCTCCTGTAGGTGGGAGTTGAAACTCCTTCTGACAGGGGACTCTGCCAGACGTTCCCAGCAGACCATCACAATGCGTTTGGGTCTGCCAGGTCTGACTGGCATCCGCCCCCACCATTGGAACCAACTCACCACTAGGTGGTAATCAGTTGATAGCTCCGCCCTTCTCCTCACCCGAGTGTCCAAAACATGTGGCCGCAAGTCTGACGACACAACCACAAAGTCAATCATCATGCGGCCCAGGGTGTCCTGGTGCCAAGGGCACATGTGGACATCCTTATGCTTGAACATGGTGTTCGTTATAGACAATCTGTGACGAGCACAGAAGTCCAATAACAAGACACCGCGAGGGTTAAGATCGGGGGGGTGTTCCTCCCAATCACACCTCTCCAGGTCTCGCTGTCGTTGCCAACATGAGCGTTGAAGTAAGCCAGCAGAAGAAGGGAATCCCACAAGGGAGCACTCTCTAGTACTTCCTCTAAGGACTCCAAAAAGGTGGGGTATTCTTAACTGCTGTTTGGCGCATAAGCGCAAACAACAGTCAGGACCCGTCCCCCCACCCGAAGGCGTGAAACTACCCTCTCGTTTACCGGGTTAAACTCCAACATGCAGGCTTGGAGCCGGGGGGCAACAAGAATTGCCACCCCTGCCAGTCGCCTCTCATTGCCGGCAACACCAGAGTGGAATGCAGTCCAGTCCCTCTCGAGAGGACTGGTTTCAGAGCGCTTGCTGTGCGTTGAGGTGAGTCCGACTATATCTAGCCGGAATTTCTCCACCTCACGCACCAGCTCAGGCTCCTTCCCCGCCAGAGAGGTGATATTCCACGTACCGACAACTAGCTTCTGTAGCTGAAGATCGGACCGCAAAGCCTGGCTCCAGAGGGGGGCCCTGGTGACCCGCGTCCGGGAAAGAGAAAACAAAGTCCATTGTTATTGTGCATCATTGGGGTCTATTAAACCACTCTCTGTCTGGTCCCTCCCCTAGGATCTGTTTGTCATGGGTGACCCTACCAGGGGCATTACAGCCCCCAACAACTTAGCTCATAGGATCATTGGGACACGCAAACTCCTCCACCACAATAAGGCGGTGACTCAGGGAGGAGTGTGTCTAAGTGTTAAGTGTAACCCTACGTTTGGCCCACCCTGTATGTTGCTATGTGAACTTAATGCACAGACGAAGGAAGTTCCGGTAATACTTAAAAGGACCAAAATACATCAAAATAATACATGTATTACAAGTATTCCATGTTATCATGAATGTACCGGTTACTAAAAATCATAAAACCTTGGAGGTTTTTTGACATGGCAAGAGAGAGAATGTTTCGGGGATTCTTTTTCGTGGGTTGAAACAATTATTTTTGATGTCACCCCACAAGTTCTCGATTGGATTAAGGTCTGGGGATTGTGCTGGACATTCCATAACAATAATTTTTTTGGTTTGGAACCCAGACTTTGCCATGATTCCTCCTGCTACGTGATAAATAGGCCCAACACTATAGTAGGAGAAACATGCCCATATCATGATGCTTCAGTCTTCACTGTGTACTGTGGCTTGAATTCAGAGTTTGGGGGTCGTCTCACAAACTAAACTGTCTGCAGCCCTTAGACCCAAAAAGAACAGTTTTACTCTTATTCACTTCTCTTTAGGCCAGTTGATGGGTTCTGTGGCATATTGTAACCGCTTCTGCACATGCCTTTTTTACCAGCGGAAACTAGATTAGCTTCATACAGATGTCTTCTAACTGTCACAGTACTTACCGGTAACTCCAGACTGTCTTTCATCATCCTGGAGTTTTTTCCATTTGCTGAGCTTTTGCCATTCTGGTTATTCTTCAATTCATTTTGATAGTTGTCTTCCATTTCTTACCACGTGACTCTGGTTTTGCTCTCCATTTTAAGGCAATGTAGATCGTTTAAAAAAAAAATTGCTCCTTTTCATACGTTTGCCCCTTTACAATCAACATTTTAATCAAAGTACACTTCTTCTGAAAAATGTCTTGAACAACCCATTTTCCTCAAGCTTTCAAAGAGAAATGCATGTTCAACAAGTGCTGGTTTCATCCTGAAATAGGGGCCCACCTGATTCACACCTGTTTCTTCACAAAATCCATCACTGATCGAATGCCACACTGGTATTTTAACACACTCCTTTCAACTAATTGCCCAATTGCACAGCCTTAAGAGCGTGCATATCATGAATGCTGTCTTTTTTTCCTGAGAATCTACTGCACCCACTGGTAACTTGTTGGACATGTAGAAATAAAAATATACAAATAACAGTACTTAATCTGTAGTCACATTGGACTGCTATTATTTTGAACACCACTGTATATGCTGTGTATATATATATATATATATATATATATATATATATGCACATACATACATATACACAAATATACACAAACAATTATAATTTTCATTTGTAATAAATACTAATAAATAAAAACAAGAAATGCTGATATATGAATATATGATTATTGAAATACAGTACACAAGTAATTACAAGTAATTAAATTACGTACTCATAAGCATTAGTTTTAAGAAGTTGAGTTCATTAAGTAATGGATTATCTTGGACATAACATTTTATGTAAGCAGAGCTTGATTTGTTTGATTTTTGATTTAGAAAAAAAACATTTTCCCCGCATGGCATTAGTGATGATTACTAATTTGGGTTTACAGTCTTTATCAAACCTTGTTAGTGGTATTGTAAAATTGACACTTTCCTACCTAAATCTAAAGAAAAGTCTTTCAAGACTGCAACCACAGACAGACAAGGTTTGTGTTTGGGAACATGTCCCCATCCCAGACACAACAAGTCTTTATTTAGGGACGGCCACGCCCAATCAAGTGCCACCGTGTGCCTGGCGGCTTCCTTTGGACACGAGGCATGCAGGAGTGAAAGAACTACACTAAATAAGACTTCTTATTTAGTACAGTACATGCATTAAAGCTGCAGGTCTATTAACTTGCCATTTGCTGAGTTCAGAAACTAAAAGTTGAAAGTGAGCTGCGTGAATAATGTACAGACTTTATGAAGTGGAATTCAGCAGACAGATTTATAAGGCTCAGGCTGACAAAAAGCAAACAAAGCCACCAAAAGACATGATGGAGCTTGCAAGTCACCATAAAAATGACAGGCTAAATGTGTGCTTCAACAAAAGAAATGTCTGCTCCATAAAAGTCCAATCCAGACACCCCTATTATTTCAGCCAGACTATGTAAAACAGGCAGGAGGTTGCATTGCTTGTAAATAAATATGCAAAGTTTTTAAGAGCTGCGTTTGGCAACATCACTGACGCCCAGCACTGACCGTGTTGGCCTGATCAGCCTTCTGGGTTATATGCCTCCTCTCTTGCGCCCATCGATGGTCTGCCTCTTCCAGTTGTCTCTTCATGGCCTGCTGAATACAAACAGCTTCCTCCTTTGAGCTGCATACAGACTGCTGAAGCTCCACAATGATCTGCACAACAAACAGGACGGGGAAACACGTATTTGAAATTTTAACTCATTACGACTCTATTTTTTGACATATTGTTGTGTTTCAAATACCTTATGATTATTGAACCCTATATTATAAATGGCAGTCCCCTCAAGCAGCTAGTGTAAATTGCTGCTGTCCAGTCAAATGCATGTATTCCAATATGTCCAATGTTTGTTTTACATCGGTTTCCAAAATCAAAGAAATGACATTTTAACTTTTTTTTTTTATGGTGCAGCTTATAAAGTAAAGTCAAATTAATTACATACAAATAAATATTGCACATTTCCAATTTTTAAATCCAAAGCACATATAAAAGTGTTTTGTTGTATTACAGCAAAAAATTATATTTGGCAATTCAGGCCATGCTGTGCTGCTGTACAATAAAAGTAAATTGATTTTATATATATATACTGCGTGAATATATATACACCGTATGAGTGAGATTTAAAAACATTTTAAAATGTAAGTCAATATTTTATGTAATTAAAAAAAAAATTTAAATTAAAAAATTTTTTTTAATTTTTATTAAAAAAGACAAAAACATTTAACAAGATTACTTTTGGATACAGATTTTTAATAAACAGGCCAAAGTCCAGGTAAAAAATAAATTCCTGTATCTGCACCTGTTTTAGCTCCTCACCAAAATCATTGGCCCATGAGCGACTTGAATTTGTAAAAAAGAATTTGTAAAAAAGTTTGTGAGCACCAAATGTTCAATGCAACATTACTTGTCACCTCTCTAAGCAGCCAATAGAAACAAAGGAGGGGCGGTGAAAACAATAACAAGGGGATAGCTACACATAAAAGGGTGACATTGAAAATGTCAAACTTCCTCTTTTTCATCCTCTCAGTCTAACTGTATGCGACAGAATGAGCATTCCACATATGTGAAGGATTTGGATAAACAGTCACCTACGCTGCATTCCCACAGTATAGTGACAGAGAGGCTGTGCAGAAAAAAAGAAGAAAAAATGGACTCGGAGGAGGGAAAAAAACCCCACAAAAAACTTCCCCTTTTGAAGCACGGAGCGACTTTGTGTTGGTGAACTTGTGGTGCACGCCGAGATGAAAAGAGACTGCCTGGGCTTTAAAATCTCCCAGTCAAAATTAACATTCTATTTAAGCCACTGACTGTCAGGGAGGGGAGGATGAGAGAAGAAACAGAGAGGTGGACTGGAATGGAGGGGGTGCTCTTCGCTTTGGGCTAGACAGATAATTGTTTACTGTGTGCAAACTCTGGAGGACCAGCCCTCCTGGAATTTGCACAATGTGTGTGGGAGAAAAGGAGAGAGGGAGGAAGATTAGTCTTTTTTTTTGTCAGAGGGATCGCCACATGAGTCCTGCAAATGGCACATTATTATGGTAATACATCATTTTAGGATGTAATAATTACTTTGAAATGTGGATTCCTTTCAGCTGTGGGGCACTTCAAAGTCTTCTCTCTCACTCATGCGTACAATACTTTACAGCCAATAACTAGCTGGCTAACTGGTATGCATTGTTTATAGCCTCACGACTGGGGAAGGTAACGACATTGACGTTTTACCGCATACTTTGAATCGCTGTCCCCATGAAAACATTTCCTGGCTGTCATAAAGCAACAGGTGGTGACAAAAGACCAAACTGAGCAATTTTAGCCAAGCAATCTCTAGAAAAGACAACAATTGATACTGCCAGAATTGGGAAGAATAATTACAGACTGATAGGGAGGTGGAGTATATGCTGCTACAAAAAGTGTAATACTCCTCAGTATACAGTATAGCCACAGGTGGGTTGGGGCCCAAAAATGGGCCATGGACAATGGGTTGACAAGCTTGTCTTGAGTTGTATCATAACTCATGATTGGCTCCGGTCAAGTAAAGAAATGCCCGGTTCTCATGCAGCCATTTTGTGCTGCAAAAGTGCTGCTTATACACCAGTTTGACTTATATTAGAAAAATATCATTTCCCCCCCCCCCCATTGATGGCAGATTGGCTCAAAAGGTGGAAATAATTACCTGTATCTGCACCTTTATCCAGGTCCTCAACAAATCGGAATGGGTTATTCCTTGGCCCGTGATTGACACCTCTACCACATTGTGGATGTGGTATTTTTTAGTACGTGTCCTACCATTATTTTTTTTTACAACGTGAACAATAAAGACATTTTGAATAATTTAGAAAGCGAAAAATAAATGTAATATTTTTTTCTTACCATGTGAAAATTCCGACAAATTCTGAAAACTACAATTGGGAGTTTCCTCCAAAATGCAGATTGTTTGTAAGCAAAATTCCAAAACCAAAATAAACAATGAAATATTTGTGGGGACAAAAAAAGACAAAAATGGTATCACAGGAAGAGAACAAACTAAGTAAACTCTTCGACACAGAGAGGGGGTGGGATGAAATAAACTCTGTTTCTTCTTACTCCTCTTCGGACATGTTGAATTGTAACCATGTGACGTACTTAAATTGTTGTTGTTAAGCATGTCTGACAGTACCAAGTACAAGTACCAAGGTGCGCAAGCAGGAGTGCAGCTTGCAATAAATGCCTCAAGTACCTTCCACATAAAGAGCAAATCTATCACAAGCAACAAGTGGAATAATAAATCCTATTTTGTTTTATTCATGCGTCTGGGGTCACATGTATCATTCGAAGGACTTGAACAACCACAGCTGCAGTGGAAATAAATTTGGCATATTTGCATAGCAAGTAACTTCAACATCCATCTTTCCAGGGGCTGATACGTGCATATAGTCTGTACATATGTGTATACGGTGCCTTCTGTGTTCAATTCGGTCCGCTTACTCCCTTGATGGATGGTCAGGGATAAAAGTAATGATCTCCCACTTGCACGTATTTATGACCCACTGGATCCTCATCATTAAGTAAGCGGAGCCGGTGGGTTCACAGGTCACCCAGGAGGACCACTCACTGCTAGATGCTTAACACACTGCATAGGAGAGACACTAATTAGGGCCAGTTTGTGCGAGAGGGAGACCGGGAGAGACAAAAGCAAAGTGGTATACTGACGTGTGTGTAAATGTGCCCCTGAATGGAGTGCGTCTGCACCTCCCTCAGGATAATGTATGGTGTGGTATGTTTTTAATTGGCCTATTAAGCATGCAGCTGAGTGCAGGAGCGATGCCCCGTGTCAGACACAGAGGGGTTAACTACTGGGGTTAGCCTTTGTGGTTCAGAGGCCTCTTGTTTACATTTGACTGGGCCGGCCCCGCCCCCCCCAAGGGGCTTATACACAAACAGAGGAGCCTACGTTCCTGGCTTTACCTCTTAAAACAAAGCTTTACAACCTTGCAACAAATAGGCTGCATTAATCAGTTGGGCGTACTGTATTTGTTTGGACAAAAACAACACATTTTGAAATGATATCTTATATTAATTAATAGTATAGGAATTAATCTAGTCAGTGTACAGTTTGTACAGTAACCTATTCTACCTATCCACTGAAAATGACAAGACAGAGACATTACCGTTTAAATAACTGGCAACACAAGTGAGAAGCGAGAAAATTGTGGTGGTAGCATCATGGTCCGGGTTTGCACGAGTGCTGCCGGAACTGGAGAGCTGCGGTTCATTGAGGGGGAACATGAATCCCAAAACGTGGCCTACTGTGAAAGGACAGCATGACATTGGGAAACTGACTGGAATGGTAGTTGATTTAATTTTCAGTATGCAGTTATAAATAAAATGCTGCACACTGACTATTATACAGTATATCTAAATTGGGCGTGTGGTGGCCCTCTTTGATGTTTTGCATAAACATTTTGTGGGATTCTTCACCCAATCAGAAACATGCCCTGATGAAAAGCTGATTACCTGTGCAGACTTAGCCAGCTTCTGACTGTACTCCTTCTCCATGTTCTTCAACCTGCTGTAGGTCTGCAACGTAAAAAGGGAAAGAGAGGTGAGTGCATGGGAGATAAACAATGCTCAGAAATGTAATCAACCCGGAGGGAGGACACACACTTGTTGTGACACAGTGTGTCCTCCCCGGAGCCTTACGGCACTGGGCCCGTAGCCAGTGACACGAACAACACAGTTAGTGTGGTGGAGGAATTGTAAAACAATGCTGCTAATTAGCTATGAAGAAGAAAAAGAGATGATCAAAAAAAGTGAATAGGAATGGAGATTATTGAGGACCACTTTTTTTTTATGGGAAGCTGGCCGATGGGAGCTAAGACTATGACTTGTATGCTGTAAGTGCTGCAATCGGATGCAGATATCAAGGTGAAGAGCTTTAGAACTGTAATTCTTTCTGGATGCAACCGGACAGTACAGGCACGGTATTCATAACACCAACACAACCTAATATGATCGTTTGCAAGAAATGAACAACAATTGTGCCTTTGCAACGCCATAAATGTATTCATTTCATAGAATACCTGATGTGTTTCCAATGATTTACCCCAGACACGTAGAGCAAATGAGTATTGAATGACTACTGCAATATTTGACCGTAGAATTAATTACTAATATGTTCCCGCTGCCTGTTTTCTTATTTCACCGCTCCTCCTTAGTGAAGTGAGTCATCGTTGCAAGAATTGGGCGAAGTTACACTAAAGAAAAAAACACAGCAAGGCGACAACACGGCGAACTCGGGCAGTGAAGTTTGCTGGAAGTTTAAGCGAAAGTTTAACCGGCATTATTTAAATTAATAGTATGGACTCACTTTGGTGTCGCCCAAAAGTTCAACCCCTCGCTCTTGTCGTGGAAGACGGAAAGTGGAAATGCTGGCTAAAGGGGCTCTGGTGAAGCCGTGACTGACAGTGCATGAAAATTGCTTGAGAAAATACAAGGAGAGGCAGACAGACTGGTCAAAATGGAAGGATGAACAACAAATCAAGGATAACAAAACATGTAGGACGCGGGACATTTATGGTTTGACAAACAAGAGTACCTAAATTAGGGGTTTTTATGACATGCAAAACCAAAACCACTATTAGTGACCAATTTAACACTACTGACTATGCATCACTCTGGTTCTTCCGACCCCTGTGGACGCACAGCTGCTGCTCACGTAGAGTCTCTGACATTAAAGCGCCTTGGCTCCTACCGGCCAATGCTTTGGTCTTCCGGACCTGCATGGACGCACGGCGACTGCTCACATAGAGTATCTGACACTTATGCACCTTGCCCGGCCACACGAGTCGCACGCAGCACCCACGATCTAAAAGCTACCAACAGAGGGCAACCATGTGGGAGTCACGATTCACTTGCTCCTTAAGGACGACACACCGGCAACCCCCCTTGTACTCTACTTCCTCAACGTGCTGGCAACGGCCAACACGTGTCCCGGGATGTAAGGACCGCTTTAAGGACTCAAAAGTGGAAATACGAAAATTAGGCATACTACTATGACAAAATGTAAATAACCCCCATAATTTACATGTCAATTTACATGGTCACTTGTGTCTTTTTCCAGTTAGAACACACCTGTTTAGCCAGGGTATGATAACCTTTGGGTAGCTAAAGAAGGTAACCAAGATAGGATAGGATCTGACAATAAATGTGCAAAATGTTCTTTGCATGATATCATGCAAAACTACTGTAGATCCAAATGTGATTCAGAATTACAAACAAACTGTCCAGTCCTGTTCCAAACATCCTTCACCATTCACTTGCACCCTTCCAACTTCCGGTCCTGACGGCGCGCGACAGGCAGGCAGACAACTCCCTTAGAAACACAGCGTCATTGAACGCACCCCTCGCTGCTGTAATCAACACCTAAGCTGCGTTTAGACTCCTTTGCGTTCAAAACACTTTCTGACAAACACTGCCTGTCCCGCTCTGAGCGGACACACCTGTCGCCACGGCAACACAGCGCCATCACCAAGGATACTGGCCCAGACTGTCTTGTCTTCCTGTGCCAGGACTCTCGTGAGTGGCGTCTCGCTCGTCCCCCGGGGGCCTCTGTTGCAGCTGATGAGAGAGGAGCAGGACAAAGAAAGAAGGGGCTCAGAGGGGGGCTACTTGAAAGCTTCTTCACAGCTGACACATTTGTTGTCTTTACTTATCATGACTGCTGCAGCTATTATTAGATGTTCGTTAGTTTTTATCTTCTAATAACTTCAGTCTACAGTCCTTCTTGGAGAGATAACCAAGAACGTCATCAAGTGTTCACACGTTTTTCAGAAGTGTTTATCAGCCGTGAAGCCCGCTGTTGAGTATTTTTAGGATTTTGCCCTAATACACCACATTGTAATCTTATATCTAACTTTAACATGTTTCAAAAAGGGACATTTTACCATTGAACATATGTATACTGCCTCCATTTTCAGGGCTCAAAATTGTAGTCACCAAATGATGGGTTCCTCATAATTTGCAAGGTCTTCACTTGCTGACTCTCCTCAGAGAACATACCTTAATTGGGGCCCTCCAGACTTTGTTTACTATCACAAAACTAAGTCAATTCATTTTTTAGTAAACAAAAAAATATGTTTTTCCTTATTCTTTCTCAAGCACCCCTTCTCTCCAAGTCTCTGGCTGCACCTTTGTGTTCAATCCAGGCCACTGACTTGACAATTGAAGAATATTCAATTGCTTCTGGACGATCACAGAATACTTTCACCAGTTTTAACGTGTGTTTGGAATCAGACTCTTTGGACAGAAAAAAACAAGGTTAATTTGCTCCAGAATCTTTGAACAGAAGACAGCAACTTGCATCGGAAAGACAGACGGAGAAAAGTATGGCCATGACAGGAAACAGCTTGTATTCCAAAGCAAATCACAAGGGAAAGCATCTTAAGACATTTTCAATGAAACATGGGACATTCTTCAATAGCCAAGTGAGTGGTTTAATAGTGCTTTAAGATGATTAGAGAATACTTCCACCAGACAAAACTCCAAAAAACATCTAAAAAGTCTGCAATCAGTTGTTTTGGATAGAAAAAACCTAAACCAATTTGTAATACAAAGTGGGCTAATACAGCTTTTGGGTGATCACAGAATATTGCAACCAGGAACACCAGATTGCAGGTTGCCAGAAAATACCTACAGCAGATTCGGGTTTGGACAGAAGAAATCAAAAGCATAATCAACTCAAGCGTTGAAGGGAAGGAAATTCACGTCTACAGCCAAGGGAGTGGCATAAAAGAGCATGCTCTTTACTTACTGAGCAGATAGCACAAGGCAAAACGACCCAGAGATAAGCAGCAAATTAATGTCCCGCAAAGCATTCCACGATGACCAAATACTTCTGGACCTAACTGTACAGTGATGGAAAAAACTATTTGAACCCCAGCTGATTTAGTAAGTTTGCCCACTAACAAAGAAATGATCAGTCTATAATTTCAATGGTAAGTTTATTTCAACAATGAGAGACAACAATGACAAAAACAAATCCAGAAAAATGCTTTTCAAAAAGTTCCATAAAGGAAATAAGTATTTGATCCCTTTGAAAAACGTGCTTCAGTACTTGGTGGCAAAACCTTTGTTGGCAATCACAGAGGTCAGCCGTTTCTTGTGGCCAACTACAAGAAACGGCTGACCTTTGTTGGCAATCACAGAGGTCAGCCGTTTCTTGTAGTTGGCCACAAGGTTTGCACACATCTCAGGGGGATTTTGGCCCACTCCTCTTTGCAGATCCTCTCCAAGTCATTAATGCTTCGTGGCTGATGTTTGGCAACTCGAACCTTCAGCTCCCTCCATAGATTTTCCATGGGATTATGGTCTGGAGACAGACTAGGCCACTCCATGACCTTAATATGCTTCTTCTTGAGCCAATCTTTTGTTGCCTTGGCCGTGTGTTTTGGATCATTGTCATGCTGGAATACCCAACCACGACCCATTTTCAATGCCCTGACTGAGGGAAGGATGTTCTCACCCAACACTTGATGGTACATGGCCCCATCCATCCTCCCTTTGATGCGGTGCAATTGTCCTGTCCCCTTGTCAGAAAAACACCCCCAAAGCATAATTTTTCCACCTCCATATTTGACGGTGGGGATGGTGTTTTTGGAGTCTTAGGCAGCCTTCCTTTTCCTCCAAACACGGCGAGTTGAGTTGATGCCAAAGAGCTCAATTTTGGTATCATCTGACCACAACACTTTCACCCAGTCTTCCTCTGAATCAGTAAGATGGTCTGTGGCAAACTTCAAACGGGCCTGTAGATGGACTTTCTTGAGCAGGGGGACCTTGCCCGGACACAGCAGGATTTCAGTCCTTCACGGCGTAGTGTGTTACCAACTGTTTTTGTGGTGACTATGGTCCCATCTGCCTTGAGATCATTGACAAGTTCCTCCCGAGTGGTTCTGGGCTGATTCCTCACCGTTCTCATTATCATTGAAACTCCACGAGGTGAGATCTTGCATGGAGCTCCAGACCGAGGGAGATTGGCAGTTAATTTATGTTTCTTCCATTTGCGAATAATTGCACCAACTGTTGTCACCTTCTCACCCAGCTGCTTGGCGATAGTCTTGTAGCCCATTCCAGCCTTGTGTAGGTCCACAATCTTGTCCCTGACATCCTTGGAAAGCTCTTTGGTCTTGGCCATGGTGGAGAATATGGAATCTGGATTGATTGATTGCTTCTGTGGACAGGTCTCTTTTATACAGGTAATGAGCTGAGAGGGCTGCCAATGCCAGCTCGTTACCTGTTCCACCTGGGAGCTAGAGATCTTGCTGACAGATCAAATACTTATTTTCTTCATGGAAATGCAAATTAATTCATAACTCTTTTTGAAACGCGTTTTTCTGGATTTGTTTTTGTCAGTGTTGTCTCTCAGTGTTCAAATAAACCTACCATTGAAATTATAGACTGATCATTTCTTTGTTAGTGGGCAAACTTACAAAATCAGCTGGGGTTTTTTACCCTCACTGTATATGTAGTAACTGTATATGAGAAACCCTATTATAGATGTGGACTACATCTTAAGATGGATAGCTACTTACAAATAGTAACAACCATGCAGCATAACTGGGATGAAAAGGGGAAAAGTGAGTGCTAAATTGAAAGCCTCGCCATTTGTACTGTACATGCCCGTGTACACGTTTGTGTGTGTATGTGAGCACTTTCAAAGTGACTACCTGTGCCTCCCAGCCGAAGGCATTTTGAGTCCTGAAGGCACTTTGAGGCACTATCAGGCTCTTCAATCGCCTCGTCATGCTGGCGGTGCGGAGTGCGGCGGCTTTGAAGAGCGTGTGAGTTTTAAGAGCGCCGATCTGACAAACCCGGCATGCAGCAGTGCTTACCAAAACCTAATTAATAATCTACAATGGAAGCGGGCCAAACACACACACACACACACATCAGAGACAATGGATAAACAGGATGGTTCAAGGCCAAACCCACAACTAATTTTATCTGGAAGGGAAATTTGCTGAAGGTCTAAAGAAGGAAGTAAGCATGAACAAAGGTAAACACATTAATGCAGCATGATCAATTGTGTGTGCCTTTTAAAGTCAGTGCGAAAGAATTTTCAGAAGAGTGCAGTCTTCAACTCTGAACAGGATATTGCATCCATATGGTATTTTCTCCCCATCAGATATGTTTCCAATCATCTTGCATTGCTGAAGAGCACTTGTGGTTTTCAGCATTGTCCTACAGCTGAACTTGAACACACTGCATGGACGCTGACAAAAGGGTGACGTCACCGTGCGCAAGGACAGAACACGTGAGGGGGGGCCCACAGGTGATCAGGACGCACGCCATGAATTAGAAGCACGTTGATGCTGAGTTGTGGGGTTCACACGGAAAATTAATTCCCTCGAAACCAACAGTTTCAGTGGCAGCACCGCTTGTGAACATTCAAAACGGCTCTGCTCAACGTCTCTCACAAGAGTTCAATGTGGCAGAGAAGGAGAGCTGGGGGAGACACTATTTGCGAGTTTGTCTGTAATCATCGCCGTCTCGCTGTGCTCGCCCGTGTAACTCTGTCTGCCAGAGAGAGAGTGGCTGCTGTAATGACAAGAGACTTTATTTCCATTTCACAGTGCGCCATCGCTGCCTGTCAGTAGAGATTCTCTTCATCCCCGCCTGCTTACTCTCTGTCAGCGCCACACATTACACATACGATGCGTCGAGAGTCCGAGAAAGATAGGAATACTGACATCAAGGTCATACCAGCAGACTTGGACGCAAGAGATTACACCTTTAAAGGGTGTCAAATAATTACTACCATTAAGGTTAGTGTGATAGCGTGAGTGGCAACATTAACTTAAGGACGAATTAGTGCAAGTGGGGCACAAACTCTGTTGCCCTTGATCTTAGATGAATACAGAAATAAAACAATTTCGACCCAGGATAATTCCTCAAATATGAAAACTCTTGGCGCCTTCCAACCCCTGAAGTCTTTTGACTTTAACTGAGATATACTGTATTAAATTGAAAATCTATACACAATGTCTTACCCATCTTTAGAGTCTATCACACAGGGTCTTATAAACTGGGTCCAATCACAGCTAAGGATCCCACTTCTGATACCACTTGTCACTTTTTCGATTTTTTTTTTTTAAGAGTTCGGGCCTTTTGGGTGAACATACAGTATGTACATGAGCTACACATTATTCACATTCTGTTCATCAATGCCATACCCATTTTTGGGGTGGATTGCACAGGGCTCACCTTTCCCAAGAATCCTTCTAAGGGCGTCCACCACAGTTAACAATCTCATTTCATCTGGAGCAAATTGTAGGCCACACACCCACTGATGCTATGGAGCCACTAATTCCACTTCTGACACCATTTGTCACAACTCTTTGTATGTAATGTCAGGTTTTTCAAGTTGAATAGCCTTCCATACAAATCAGAAAATCTTTCACACTCCACCCAAGCCATTTTGGTGACGACGCGGTTAAAGGTGCAGGAAGGGGAATTTATTCTCACTTTCGTGAGACATAATACAGATAATAATAGCAAAGTGGCCCTGTAGAAGCAAATCCTACATGTGCATATGGGTCGATGTAGTACTGTAGAGTTATTCTGTGATTGCGCTGGTTTTGCTTTCCCTTTCGGGTTGCCTGGCGGCCTGTCTATGTGAGGAATGGGGTGAGGCGAGGCCAGTGTAACAGACACTAGGAGTTTAAATGTTTTGCCATACTAGTGCAACCTTTCGAGGGGCCCATGTTCCAAACGGGTCTGATCAACGCGTCACCCATCATCGGTGTATATTGCACAAGGCTTACAGTCCCAAGGGTATTTCCAACCATCCCACTTCTGACATGTTGAAAAATGTCTACCTTCCACCATCTGAAGTGGGCCCATGTCCCATGGTAATAATCCTAATATCTAATCTATCTGCACAGGGGTGCCGAAGGTACTCCAACCTGGGCATGGCATATTGACTCACAGCTAAGCATCCCACTTCTGACAACATTTTTCAAAGAACACTCTAGACGTTAACTCAGGTTTATTTGGTAGAAGAAAACACTGAAATTTGTCACAATTCATCAAAGCCATTATATTTTGGTGCAGATGTGGCTGGACAATTTATTTATTTATTTTTATTAGCTGGACAACCAAACACAAAAACGGCACAATGATCCACCATGAAAAGTCTTACTTAACACGATCAACAGGATTTTAGTTGACCAACAATCAACAAACAATGCTTTTTCAAATGGTCTTTGAACTCATATTGAACTGTGTTTTCCTATGCAGGTAGGACCTCACGTCACCCCTATTTACACCTCCTTACCAACTTTGATCAGCAAGTCTGCCTGATGTGTAGATGCAGATTCAGAACTGAGAAATCAGGGCCCGGCATCCTGGTGTCCCATTTAAGAACTCCACTTCAAAAACCAACGCGTAAATCTACAGCATGCCACAAGATGGAAGCGGCCTGACGCCATGTTTTAATGCGATTGAGAAAGTGTGTCGTTTCCCTCCCTCCTCTTGGATGACTTCAAAAAGTGAGTCGTGTGATGTTTTTTTTTTGGAAGGGAGGGATGGCAGAGCCTTTACTTTGACTCTTTCATCTGCTGGGTGACTCACTCTCTCTCACAGCCGCCGGGCCTGATGGTGCGCTGAGGAGCTTGGATAGATTCGTCTGGATTTGTGTGCACTCACATCAACAAACATTAAAAAATCCCAAATACAAAAAAAAAAACACAGGAAACAGGCACCTGCTTTAAAACTATGTTGCAATAATATAACATCAGTCAGATACATCACAGCGCATCAATGGTTAACCGGAATTAATCCGCCCACATCCCATAAACTTCTACCTCTTTCTCTCCTAAAATCCCATCCTATTCACTGCCTCCCTCGGCTCTTTTGTCTCCTAAGTTGGTTTGTCAGTGCGAGGTGAATGTGGGCCTTCTTTGATCATCCCTCGGCCTATGTTTCTCTCCTCCTCGTCGTAATCCATGACCAAGTGAATAATGTGATTTAGTGTATCTCCAAATGGCAGAGGACCGACCCAGTAAGTCAGCAGCAGTGACAAGGTTGATAAACAGGCTACATGACAACGCATGACAAGGACGACAACCTCCTAATACCGCTAATACTGCACGTGTCCGACTCGGTGCCCCGTGATTGGAGAATTCATTCCCATTGATGACACACACAAGCGTCGGCAATTAAAAGCAGAGGGAGCCACTTGATGTTGACGGTGTGTGTAATATGTGTATACAGGTCAGAGCCTCACATTCATAGGGCAACATATCAAATTAAGCACAGCTAATCTCCTCCAAAATTTTCAAAGCGGCCATTGACTCAGTGAGTCAATTGAGTAAGTATGCGCCCATAAACCTGAGACCTCCAGTCCAAAGGCACAAAAATATTGCAGTAGCAACAGAAACCATTGAGGGGCAGTGTGTTGGATCTCAAAGCTAAGCGGAAGGGCGCTATCTACATACATATTTAAAGGCGCTATCCCGCTTCTGCTCCAAACTGCACTTTTTTCAACCAAAAAAAAAATGAAGACCACATTGAAATGATTGTACTTTTTTCAAATGTTTCCAAATCAAGCTACCGTGTTGACCCAAAGATACATTTTTTCCCCCTACAAACAAGTCTGAAAAAGATGAGTCATCTGGAGATTTACTCGTGCGAATCAGCAAGCAAGCTTTTCTTCTTGTCACTCACACACATCAGTGACTCGGAGAAGTGCAAAACACGGGAGGAGTTATGTATGATGCTAATTTCAAGATAATAGTGATCAATGAAACAAAGCCATCAAGCTAAGAAAAAACTTTTTTCTCATGCTTTCAACCTTACCCAGTGATGCATCCAGTTTGTGGTTGCATTGTTGTCTTATATTCTGCTCAATGAAACAGTTAAAGATGAGCTGCACAGCATTCATCTACAGCTAGATTTCTTTTTCTTACCTGAGTTTTGATTCAGAGTAGCACCCTCTAGTGGATTAATTGCTAAGAATTCATTCCAACGCAATGGAGGCATGAAGGTTTGAGGACTATTGAGGCTATTCCTGACTCTACGACCGACTCATCCGCCTGATGTTCTGAGCAGCAAGACAGGTGACAGGTGGGTTGGGTATTGGGGGGGCAGGTAAGATAAGAAATTGGTGTGGTGTGTGTGAGAGTGGGGGGGTGGGTTCAGCTTCACTGTAGCCCAGAGATGAGGCGTCTCTATCAGGCACAGAGGCGGCTTTGCAGGCCTGTCAGTGGAGCATGGAGATTGGAGGACACACACGCACACATTTACAGAGATAAAGTTCAATAGCAACACCTAAGAAACCCCTCCCCTGCACACCCTCTGCTCAGCATCCCCTTTTTTTTTAACACAACTAAAAAGTCGGGAACTAGCCTTTTCTTATCGTCTCTGATATTCTGTTTCTCATTATTTCCCCCAATATCAACCCCCGTGTTTCTCCTCTCTTTTAAACGTCTTTGATGAGAATCCATTTATGGATTTAATGGATTTCTCTGGCCTTTTTTCCAGGATCTGGGAGATGTGTTAAAAAAAAAAAAAGAAGAAGAAGAAAACTGGTCTGCCCAAGCTGTGCTTCCAAGAACACAGTGGACTGCAGAGGACAGCATTTTCAGTCTGAATCAAAAAGAATGAGACATTTTAAGCTTAGCGAACAGAACGATCCAGTCAATACAGATCTGAAGTCTGGCTGACTTCAATCCCATGTCGGAGAAAAATCAGGGTGCAACAAAGTAGGAAGTTTTTCCTCGCTGCTACCAAGTCAAACTTGGAAATGGATTAGAAAGTAGGAAAAAATAAGACGTTTGGTGAAAGAGGATGGTCAAACCATTCATCCCTTTTATAATAAGTAGGTAAAAGTGTTATCAGGCAACCTCACTGCTTTGAATGCGCTCCAGATTCCCAGACAAGTTGCGTAGTGGAAAAAATTGTGGTAAAAAGATACAATAGACTAAAAAAAACCCTTGCTTTCCAAGTGGAAAAAGAGGAGTATAGGGACGCTTTCAAATGAGAATTACCCTGTAATAAGCTCAGTCCATTTCCTCCCTGGTTCTGTGTGCCATATGATGCCAAAATGGCCACTTGGTTCTTTGGAGGTCTCTGCATTTTGGAGTTAATGCTACACAGCTGGTGCAGGACGGTGTCTACTGAAAAACGCTCTCTTTGATGGGCCCTGCCGGAGGAATTAGACTCTGATCAACACCACCCTTAAGTTAGCTTCCTGCTAGAGCGGCACAAGATTACGGAGTGATTTCCCGAACCGGTAGCAAAAAGTTACAACACAGTAAAAGGAAAGACACCTCTTCACATGTTCCGATTTAAAGTTCACCTGGATTGAGCAAGAAAGCAAAAAATGCACAGCTGGATAACGGATCAACTGCGGTTTCCATTCCACGTCTGACCCGTATATCAACTCAAAGTACTGTGAACATATTTCACAATCATACACACGTTGTTGTTGAGTGGATCTCCATAAATGTTCTTTAGACTGAACTCCGTGTGTCCAAACTAAAAGATAAATCCAAGAATGAACCTGTGAGCAATCTCAGCTGACGCTCCCACTTCTGACACCATTTGTCATGGCAGTGTCAGTTTTAACAAAGGTACTTGAGTGGAAAAAACCTGCACACTAAACTACAACACACATTCTGTTAATCATTAATTTCTCCCCTGCTTTTGACATTTATCAAACATGGCACCCCTGTCCTGACGGTGCATCCCACTTTTGACACCATTTGTCATGGGACAGACATTTCACAGTCACACAAAAAAAATGCAACGCCCTTAAGCAGGTTCACTGCTCAGAAATATTCTCTAAACTTGACAAAAGTGTCCAAATTTACAAAAGATCCAAGGATGAACAGAGCACAAAACTCATTTTTTGGTGCCCTGAACCAATCATGCCAAACCTGCCAAAAAGGGTCTACAGCTTGGTCCAGTCCCAGCTAACAACCCCTTTTGACACCATTTGTCACAGAACTCTAGGGGATTTTGAATGGTAAAAACAGTATACTAACCACAAAACACATTCTGATTATCAGTGCCACTCATCTTTGACGTTGATCAGTGCACACCTCCCCCAAAACTACTTCTCGCTGAATATACCAGTGACAACCACTTACATCTAAACATCCCACTTCTGACACCAATGTCCAAAAACTCTGGATTTTTTTTTTTTTTTTACCTTCTCCTCGGCAGCTTCCTTCTCTTGCTGGTATTTTCTCTCTAAGTCGCTGCGAATGCCTTCCATGTCAGAGCGGAGCCGCTTTAGGGACGTGTCTTTGTCCAGGTAAGCCCTCTGCATTTCCTCCTCTCGGAGCACTGCCATCTCGGCCAGCTGTTGCTTATGTTGGACACGAGCCATGTGGAGTTCCTCACGCAAGCGCGACAACTGGGCCTCCAAATCTGAAACAGTCTGAAACAGACACAGATGCAGGTAGTGTTTTGTGGATTCAGTGTTTGTGAGTTCACGTCTTTCACGATTGGTCCAATTTCCAATCATCGTGTATACGTTGCAAGAAATGTCTAACGTACAGGTTTTTGAAACCATTCACAACTTTTGAAGCAAAGGTGAATTAGTTTCACAAAACATGACATGCTTAAATAATCTGTTTTCCTTGGTGTACGCCGTAAGTGTGGTTAACCTCTAAAATGTCGCGACCCTCTTTCAGTCTCCTGGCCTCTCGTTTTTGAACTTACTCAGCCTTGACTTTGCCCAGAAGTGCCCTCCTTAATAGCTGCCAGGGACCATCAACATTACAAAGTTGGAATGCTAATAAGAGCCGCCCCTGCATATGCCTCTCCGAAACACCAGAAATAGTCTGGACTTGACAGACGTGATTAAGTTACATCTCAAAAGACTTTTGCAACATGTCAAAACTTCAAAAGGAATTGATGATAATTCTCCTCAAATGGCAACAATTTTAGCTGCGATGAAAAGGCGGCAATCCAACCCTACTTTTTGGAGGGTAAACATACTCAAAAACTTTCCAAGTTTTGCATGCATGTACATTTCTCTTGGAGATTAATGAAGTATCTATTTACAGTACTGTATTAGGGACGTCCCAATCCCAATTATTTGGCATCTGAACCAATGCCGATCTGATACCGATTGCTACTGTAACGACAGTATCAAATATCTAGAACCCGACCTGAAACTAACTTCACCACGGTACACCATGGACATGTCTCAACTAGCATTGAGGTGCATTTACTGCACCTACCATGTTGGAGTGTGACCCAAAGTTACGGCACCAGATCGGCCCGATATTGTGGCGGAAGCCGATCTTATCCCGCCCTTCAAAATACAGCGGATCGCCAGCCGATCCCGATCCTGAAGATTGGATCGGGACACCCCTCCTGTGTGTCTATTTAGATCTATCCATGTATCTATTGATCTATCCATATCTAATCTATTTATCTACATCTATCTCAGCAAAAGATACAGAGATCCAGTAGTGCCTTCTGGAGATGATTGAAATATTAGCACCTGCTACCAGTGCTTCTGATTGATGTTTGATTTATGTTCACCCTGACAGGACAAATGAAAATCAATCAGGGTTTTGCTGGAGCCTATCCCAGTTGACTTAGGGTGAGAGGCGAGGTACACCCTGGACTGGTAAATCGCAAGGCATTTGTAAAAAGGATAGATGCCCTGATTGAGGCATTAAGGCCATTGTCATGAGGTTTTATATGAAAGGTTGCTAACTGTGGTACATAACATCTTTTATTCAATTATGTTTTCAGCAATTTTTAATATAACATAACAAAAACCTAATATGTGGCTATTGCACATCCTCATTACTACCCCTGCTTTTACACAGTCTCTTACTGCGGATTGTACTTCTTCTGTCACACCCTGAAATGCTCGGGCATCACATAGAAAGGTGTTTTAAGACAACACTGGAGAGAATTAAGGTGACTTCATAGAAGAACCGTCACACAAAAGTGTGTGCATGGCGTGCGTCCTTGTGTGCACCAACATACAAATAAAATCTCCTCGGGTACGGTGATGCAGGCATAAAAACGCTTTTCACACAGCACCGCCGCCAAGCTGCATTTGATCTGAGCCCTCACAAGTTTTAATGTATAATTCTCTCATTAACGCATATGGATGATGTGTCTTTCATGAGGTGAGAGTGATCCCCCATTGGCTGTGACATCGCGGATGACACACATGGAAATAGGAGAGGATGGATGGTAGTGCACATGGAGAAGAGGTTGATGTAGAGATTTCAGCAACGGTACCAAATTGGAGAAAGTGCGTCAGGTTTGTCTGCGACTAGGAAGACAAAAGGCTGACAGAAACATTCAAAGACTGCAAAACTTCTGTATGGTATCCTTAAGAGCGATGTTGTTGCAATAACCGAGGGCAGTAGCTAAACCGATTAGGGGTGTAACGGTTTCCCAAATATTTTGAGTGCCTCGATTACAAAACAGGGCCGCACGGTGGGTGAGTGGGTAGCATGTTGGCCTCACAGTCAGGAGGTTCAGGGTTCGAATCTCCATTGGGCATCTCTGTGTGGAGTTTGCATGTTCTCCCCTTGCGTGCGTGGGGTTTCTCCGGGTACTCCGGTTTCCTCCCACATTCCAAAAACATGCATGTTAGTTTAATTGGCGCCTCTAAATTGACCATTAGAACGTGAACGTGAGTGTGAATGGTTGTATGTCTGCCCTGAGATTGGCTGGCGACCAGTTATGGGTGTACCCCGCTTCCCCCCCGAAGAGGGCTGGGATAGGCTCCAGCATACCCGCGACCCTAATGAGGATAAGCCGCATAGAAAATGGAAGGATGGATAATATTTATAACTAGTAGATATATATAATCAAACATGAATGTCAATAAAAAAAATCATTTTTTTCCATAACCAGTTCTTCCAAGAAAGCCAAAAATAAAAAATGGTAACACGAAACCCTTTTTTGTCATTTTAAACTACAAAAACGTGTTTAATGTTAACATTTTTGAGAGTCAACCGCAGACGACATCATAAATGGGCGATATTGTAGCGGACTCCCGGTTCCATTTTCTTTGCGCTTTGTGATTTAAAATACATTAAGAATGCAGAAGCACTCAATCAGTGTATTAATAACATGTCCAAGAAGTGCATAATATTGTACGCAAACAGGAAAATATGCGCAAACTGAAGCCAAAAACAGGCCAACCTGGGAAGACCCTAACTGTACAATCTCGAGTTCTGGTTCTAAAACATGTAAATAATCATACTGTCTGCAAGATTACAGAAAATGACTCAAACACTTTTTTTTTTTAATGTAAGCTCTTTTAAAGCGTTTCTATTGTGATTAATGTTCAATCACTGTCAGCCAAACTCATGCTTTTGAACATAGGAGGCTCTTGTTCCTCTATGATCGGTCAAATTAATAGGAAAAAAAAAAGGGGGGGGGGGGATCAGTCAAATTAATAGGAAAAAAAGGGGGGGAAAGATGGAGGAATGACGTGCAATCATAGAAGGAAGGCTGACATGAAAACCGTGTGAAACACTTGTCCACTGCCAAAAATCCGTGATAAATAAGACAAGTCTTATGAGTGGTATGACTGTCTGCCTTGTTGTCTTCATCACACATCTCCGCCGCTGCTTTTGTTTGTCATCACGCTCTCCACTTAACACGTCCTAATCACGTAGCTGGGATGGAAATGCTTTGAAAAACTGACAGTATCCTTAGTTAGTCCATGAAAGAGAACTCAATGCAGTTTAATGACCAGATGGTGTNCGATTCTGTTCATAATCTTCATGGACAGAATTTCTAGGCGCAGTCAAGGTGTTGAGGGAGTCCAGCTTGGTGACCTTAGGATCTCGTCTCTGCTATTTGCAGACGATGTGGTCCTTATGGCCTCATCAGGCTGTGACCTTCAGCGTTTACTGGAGCGGTTTGCAGCTGAGTGTGAAGCTTCTGGGATGAGACTCAGCACCTCCAAATCCGAGGCCATGGTTCTCAGTCGGAAACGGGTGGACTGTACCCTCCGGGTTGGGAGTGAGGTCTTGCCTCAGGTGGAGGAGTTCAAGTATCTCGGGTTCTTGTTCACGAGTGAGGGAAGGTTGGAGCGTGAGATCGACAGACGGATCGGTGCAGCATCTGCAGTAATGCGGTCGCTGTACCGGACCGTCGTGGTGAAGAGAGAGCTGAGCCGGAAGGCAAAGCTCTCTGTTTACCGATCGATCTACGTTCCCACCCTCACCTATGGTCATGAGTTATGGGTCATGACCGAAAGAATGAGATCGCGGATACAAGCGGCGGAAATGAGTTTCTTCCGTAAGGTGGCTGGACAGGAGCTCGGCCATCCGGGAGGAGCTCGGAGTAGTCGGTGGAGACCGGGCTGAAGCCCCTGCGACCCGGACCCGGATAAGCGGAGGAAAATGGATGGAGACGGGGCAATGTTTTTTTCTAACTGCTCAAATGTTGCAGATTGTTGATGATTGGGCAAAACAGCCTGAGGTTTACAGTGGAGTTTTTTTGTGCATTGAGCTGTGCGAGAAACCACAAGTCAATTTGACTTATCTGGGTTTTATATGGCAACAATTTTAACACATTTCCGCCCTTATTTGTGAGAGTCATCTTACACAAATACATAGTACACCATGTTGCTGTGGCCACATGGAGGAAAATACATATACACATACAAGAGGCGCCTGAGAATACTCAAGTGTTCGACAATTTGATTTGGAGAAGTGTGATTCAGCTATCAATCTCACCGTGGAATCAGATGAAAATGTCTTGTGATTAAGTTTGTACCATTCTGTATACATGGGGGTGCCCGCGGCTGCTCCTACTTTTTACTATGGAATGGCTTTGTTTTTGTTATAGTCTATTCCGGTACAAAATTCACCCTCAGCATTTTTCTTGCTAATGTGCAATATTTAGTGAATAAAAGTTAAGATTCCACATCACCCACAGTAAGAGACTTCTACACAACATGAAATAAATATTCATATTTGTCAATTGAACTGTATTCTAAATGCATATTCTGTATGATTCTAATGATTTTTTAACATTTTCTTCAGTAAAAAACACTACATTTGCAGGTTTCCTGTTCAAATACAAGGACGAAACCCAAGGTGAGGCCACCGTTAACGTGGCTTCTCGGCTCCCACCCACCATCTGAGTGCACAATGAGTTGGCTCAAGGCCAACTTTGTCAGCATGTCACCAATAATCTAACATCTGTTGCAGAAACATGCATTACAGACCCTGACTGTCTACAGCCTGTGCAATGTTTTTAATGTCAGTGTGATGTCATTATTCCTGCAGTATCGCTGCATTCTGAAGGGGCGGGGGTGGGCGTGAGCTGGGAGGTGCTTGTCACTGACGTCCTTCCACAGAGGAGCAGCCAGCGTCGTTTTTTTGTCAATCAAATGCATTCCATATATTTTTATGGTCTGCTAAAGAAATGAATGAACTGGACTGCCAAGATAGAGGATTATGTACCCAAACTCACCAGGAGGTGATCAGACTTTAAAAACAGTATCAGTAATTTTCCTGGAGAAGGAAAGGCTGCATGTACTTCACAAACAAAAGGTAACAACACAAATGTTGTATTTTTGTTTATTAACCATAATAAATGTGTCTCAGAAGTATCTGAATACATTTTTAACAAAAGTAAATAATATTATTACATGCTACTATTATAATTATTAATATATAATATGATGTATTATTAATTATTAGTATATTATTGTTACACCTATAAGAATATTTTAGTTTTAATTTTAATATTTTTTATTATTATTAAAAAAATAAAATAAATACTTTTAATGAGCAACCTCTATTAACATAAAAACTGAGAAGGAGTCAGTTCCTCACCAGCCATGAACTACGCAGCAAGTCAGTAGTGCATGCATACCTACTAAACTGCATGGCCACATATGGTATAAAATGACCTATAATGACCTTGCATTACCTCTGGTTTGACCTCTTATTTACATGTAGCAACATTACAAATATATATAATCCAATGGCGCTATTTCATCATAATCCAAATGCGGCGCGCAGCTCGCGGGCCACACATGTACCGTACCATGCTGCTATGATTGCCCGTTTTAATTAACAAATCAACAATTTACGCGGCAAAAGTGTTTAGAGAAGTGCTGCTATCCATGTGACAGGAGAGACTAGAGCTAGAGCGTTCTTCAAGGGTAAGCAACTTCTGTTTAATAGTAAGTAGCCTTGCTAAATGTTTAAAATCCCTCATCTTTTATCCATGCGAGTTGCCAGTGTGTCAGTTGCTTGTCAATTCCGCATCAGATCCCCCTGAATAGTCGCACAGGGAAGTCACAGCACCGCGTCTATTTTTCAACGACCTCGCGGTCCTGTCCTGAATGAAAATTGGGATCTTTCACGACTTCTGACGTTCGACACTCGGCAGGCATCTAAACGCTACTGTCGGTATTCGGGACAGGCAAACAGCAAGTGAGGATGTCGGGATAAGAGGACAGGAAGTGTGTATTGTGTCACCTCCTGAGATGCCGTGATTTGGCTACACGACATTTCTCTACACGCTAAACACACACACACAAGTGCAATATGGCTGACATGCACCGTCAATGGGAAACTAAACTTGCTAGTGTCAATGGGAGGGACATTTTCCGATAACATAAGAAAAGACAGAAAAAAGTATGAAAAAAGTAAAAAAAATTAAAAAAAATAAAAATTGTGCCGCTTCAGTGTTAGAAATATTATTAGTATAATTTGCAGGCCATTATCAACCATATTTACAGCATTAAAAAAACCAATATGAAACCAATAGTTTAATATATATTTTGGGATAGTTATGTCCCCAATTTGTGCCATTTCCCGCCAGATATATTTTTCTCCAAAAGATAACTAAAAAAAAGTGTCCAACTGCAAGCCGCTTACTCGAGTGGTTCCCCACAGAGCGCTAAGGCTAGCTTAGACAGAGCAAGCACCATGGGATGAAGACCTGCAGCTTTGGACGAATAGACCGATATCAATACCATGAAAATGGTGTCCAATGCCATACACCGTTGCGCAATTCTGTGTTGGAAAAAGTGGACCAGCATACAAGCACATGCCAGTGCAAAGGGCATGTTTTAAAATAAACCCGAGGAAGATATTTATTTTCCATCTAGCTTTCTAGATGCTTTCTACCAATTCTACCTCAAATGATAGTGAAAACAGAAATCAAGTTTTTTCCCCTCTAAATTCTCTCAAAAAGTTTTTTTTTTTACGCTAATTCATTCCAGATCTCCAACGTGATCCACAAAATTTTCCATCAAGTTCAAAATGTAATCACCAAAACATCAGCGTCAAGTGTCCGGTAACCCGCTGGGCTTTTGAAACCCCAGGAAAAATAATGGAGGATCATACGAAACGGTAGTCCACAGGAGACCGGTTGGGTTAGCATGTGTGCATACGGACACAGATCAGTGGAGACCCCCTACCTGGGCATCACGCTTCCTCCACTCCTGAGTGTGTTGTTGGTGCTGCTGCAGGGCGGCCCTGGCCTGGCTCTCCAGGCTGCTCACCTCCCGCTGGCGCTCCTGGACAAGGCTGTCCTTTTCGGCGCAATGCTGCTGTTGCAGGCGTGTCCTCTCCTGCTCGTGCTCGGCGCGCTGCTCAGCCATCTGATTGGACAAGCAGGCAAAGAAAGACTTCATCAGCCACTCGGCAACTCCGTCGCCATGACAACCTGTCCATCCATCAGTCCATCCAGTTCCCTTAGACCCTCCAACCAGCTGGTCTGGTGCCATTGGTTGGATGTTTGGGAACACCCTCAAAAAGTTTCTTCACATTGTCAGGAGACGACACGAGGTGGCGTGTTTACATGTGGCGAGCTCCCCCCGCCCTCTCACCTCGCCTCACTGTGTATAGCCCCGGCCGTAGACGTGCTGTTCGTCTCTCTCCTTGCTGTCTTCAACGATCGGCGTATAAAAGAACATCTAGCTTGGGCTGTGTATGGAAGCTGGCAGGGGTTAGCCATCTGTTTGTGGTGACTAACCAATGCCCCCATGCTAGGCGTCTGACAGCATGTGAAAATCGGCTTAGGGGAAGACTACGAATCAAAAAAAGGTGAAGATAAAGAACAATTTCCCACATGCTAGAGTAAAAGTAAAATTCAACAAAACCACAAACAAAGTTTATACAAATGATCGCCGCATACGCTCATTGCAAAGGACGCTCTTGAGAAGACCCCGGTCTATGAAATATGCAATAAACAAATCTGTGCAAAAAAATGAGACTCCAAGCCAGAATTTTTCAGCTTAAATCATACTGGCAGCTCAAATCCACCTGCTGAGAGGTGAGCGCCAAGCCCCGCCAGACACAAAGCTTTTCCCAGGCTCCACTCTGTCCCCCACGGCGGCGCTGGTGTTGGAGGGGACACCGACGTGCCGAGCAGCCCCAGTCGGAGCCTCGGAAGGACAGTGTGGGGCCTCAGAGGGCTTGCTTTGAAGCTAATCCCCTACATATTGTGTTTGACGGCGCCCTACCTAAATGGCCAGAACAGAGATCCAGTGCCTCAATGCCCGGTCCAAGCCTGGTCTATCCCTAAGCTCGATCTGTGGATCTTGTGCGCTATTCAGTGCAGGTGATGAATAAAGGAATATCGACTGGAAGCCAAATTCCATCCTCAGTCTTGTGAAGAAGGTCACAAAAGACACTTTTATTTCATAGGCTATTGAATCTTCACTTTTCGGGGTAGCTTTTTTACTTATAAGAGTTATTTAATCCCACAGATAAGTACCACTGAGGCATAAAATGTGTTTCAGCTGCAGTAAAACACCTTGAGCTAACAGTTTATGGAGCGGTAAAGTCCAGCCAATTTGTAAACATATGATGTACTTCAATGCAGCTTTCTTAATAAGCATGTCCGGAACAAATAAACCGTGACCAGATTTGAGCAATGGTATGCTCTATACACAAATTAGCGCTTTATTTTTAGATGCGAAACAGAAACAAATTCACAGTCAGAATGCATAAGCAAGCTAATGCTTTGCCTCAGCAGGACGCGCGGAAATAAATCCGGGGAAGGACATCCTTGGCTTACTGTACAGTCCTATTAAGTGTCTTGGGCCATGAGGAATTCGGAGAACAGAAGGGATCAGAGGTGAAACGAAGAAGTAGAATGAAGCAAGAAAGATCCATTGTAAGAAAAAGAAAAAGAAAAACACGGGCAGGAGATGACAAGACAGCAGACCCAGCGAGACGCCTGGCTGTGACATCACACGGTACCAGCATGCAGTGCAGTGGTGGATGCTGGTGATTCTTAAAGGAGCCGACGTGGCGCCTCTAAAAAGGAAGACTGAGTAGGTTATAGCACAGCTTGGTGCCACAGATGCAGAGTAGAGTACGGGGTGTTAGTGCACAGCACGACTCCTGTCAGCCCGGCCTGACATGGCTGTGTGTGCAGGACAGTGAGGTAATAATGGGCTTCTTCCAAACCCCAGCGGGGGGGAATGTGAAATGTTTGGGAAGGAGGAGGGAGCAGAGAGGAGAGGAGGAGTGTGTGGAGGGGAAAAAACCAGATGCCCCGTCTGGTCTCAGCAGGGGAGGCAGGTTTGACTGCAAGGAGGAGGATGGAGAGAAGCAAGAAAGAGAACGCCTCTTATCCTGACACTCTAGTTACTGTACAGCCATTGACCATCACTGCAGAATGGACAGATAGACGTAACTTTTTATGCACAATGGACTTTTTGTTGTTTCTATTTTAAAACACACATTTCCCTTGCTGCTGCCCGGATCCACTTCCATTTATTCCTGTCCTGCAGTTTTTTATGTTGTACTCTATCACTGAATGCAGATACGTGGGTTTCTAATTCCAACCCGTCTTGTAGAGCAGACCCTTGCAAATGTTGGGACGGAATTTTGTACCTTCCATTTTCCTGGTTTTCACGGTGATGTGATCAGCAACATTTATTCAGTTTCTTGATATCTTTGACAACAAGCACTCTGGCACTCCAAGTACTTTGAATCTTTCCCTGCTTCCTCAAGTCGCGTGCTTTCTTTGCCATGTCAAGGTTGCGTTTCATCAGATGCTCATTCATGTAGATGTTTGTACTTTTCAGCTTCTTTCCTGGTTTCATCTGTGCAGTTTTGAATTACCCGTTGGTGAACTTGCACCAGTAACATTCATTTCATCTAGTTCTCCTAGGTTCTAGCCTGTCCTTGCATTTGACCTAAGTATAATTCGGAGCCCCGTTTGTTGATTCATGCATTCTGATCCATCAATCCATCAACTGTGTTTTTTTTCCAATGATTTTGACTGCATCATGGATATCAGAGAAGCTCGTCTTGAAGCTGTCATTCTGTTATTGTACATTTCAAGCCCTACAGTTTCCTGCTGTTGTTTTTCCAGTTGCACCTGCTTACTCTGTATGGTCCAGCTGACGTCTGCATGGTCATTGGGCAGTTGAACTGGGGCAGTGCCGAGTAAGCACGGACAGGGCACTTGTGCACGTTTGTGATCACAGAGCCAGCGCGCTCATTGGCTGCAGAGGGCATGCGCGTCACCCGAACCGAGGGTGCATCTGTATGCAGCCTGAATGTAGCAAAAGTTGTTTCTGCACTAAAACTGCTTCGGTGTGTCTGCATGCTCCCTAATCCATATTGAGGCGGTATGGCTCTATGTAATATTACGTGAATACAGTCAAAATATTATGGGAATAAAGCCTTATTTATCTTATTTATTATATATTTAAGAAAAAAGGTGAAATATTAGGGAAAAAATCCCCAGCAAAAATGGGAAAAACAGACCAACAACCACAGTCCATACTAACGATGCGTTTTTTCACATATATCACAAAATTGAGGTGCAGTATTATCTCAAAATGTTTATGACTTCTCAGCATATTTGTATTTGCTACATTGCTTCACAAAATAAATATAATAAAGTGGCCCGTGAATCCTTTCATTTTTCAGTATGTGGCTCTCGGTGGAAAAAGTTTGGACATCCCAGTATGCACAGACTTGACGCAACGCTAGGTACTGTATTTTGGCACTTAGCGACATGAGAGGGGCAAAATATGACAACATTAGTATGATGCAAAATAGTTCAAACCACTGAGTTTTGTATCGATTTAGACAACATGGCTGACAGGATTCTATGAATAATCTACATAAAGTACGTATGTTTTTTTCTCTCCCCTTTAATAAGTGACAGAATGTCACACGCATTCATGCACTCATCACCACATAGACAGGTCCTTCAACTTTATATGTTTTTATCTTTAAGACAAAAGGCTTCCTGGTGTGCTGCTAACCCTGTGTAGCCTACTGTCAACTACACCCGCCACTCTGGAATTATTTCCTACAATTCCCACTTTGATTGCGTACCTTTTCCCACAAGAGACGGTCTTGAAAATTCCTCATAGTGACAATGATGTCAGCCAAGGCAGTGATAAAACTGTACACTTACTTCAATGCTACAGTGGTACGAATATGTGGTTTGGGTGCATATAAATGCAATCTTTTGATGGTTCTAAGCAGCACTGCAGTGATGATGTACCCTTAGACAATAAATGAAAACAGACATTTACCCACAGAAAGCATACAATACAAAATTAATGGGTGTTTTTCAGATTTGCACCTCTATGTGCAGCAATTTACAGCCAGTAATAACCTCAATTGGCTTGGAAAGGAGTGCAAATGTGAATGTAATGTTATGTTAATGTTAACCCCCCCTTATATATAACTACATCAAATTTTATGTAAATGCATATCAATTTTGGAAGCATGGGCCATTATTATTATTATTTTTAAATAATATACATTTAGAAATCCCAAAGTTGTTGCACGTTTATTTTGTTTGACTGCACCGGAACGCACCTTACTTTCTCCCATGCTGCACAACTAGACTAGCACTCTTGTTTTTCCTTCACTTCATATTTTGTCTCAAATAGTTTGATGAGGTAGTTGAGTGCTGATGTGCATATTTGTTCTATGCGCAACTTCAGATTCAACAATGCGGACCTAGAGGACCTTTCATGACAATTCAGGGACACGGGAATTCTTTTAAATGTCACACCGTATGGTGCAATTATTTCCACCGCAAGGCTTTGGGGCATGTTGGACCGCTAAAGCCCCATTCAGACGGAGATGAACGCACAAATACTTAATCAAACATGCGCATCATCCAGACAAAGCCGGCGTTCTCAAGGTCTGTAAACAAACACTTTAGCAACCGGGTCCTATGGTGGAAAAAATATTACGAAAGCCAAGGCAATTTCTCGCATAGGAAATAATCTGAATCAAATTAATCCCAATTCAGGCACCCAAAACTATCCCAATATATTCCATTTTTAGAGCATTTATAGTTTTACATGCAATAAACTATGTGAAACTAATGGATGGAACTTGGCACTCGAGAGTCAGCAACACGTAGGATGTTTTGTTTTGGCCCGCAACTTAACATTGTACAAAAACCGAGAGAACATTTTGGCAAAATATTTTTGGCAAAAAAACAGAATCACTCAAAAACGTGGGGTGTAGAGAAACCAAGGTTTAACTGTGCAGTGCGTTCATTTCTTAATAAAATATTGTAAGAAAAGAAGATATTTGTTGTACAGTGGTATGTAAAGGTTTGGACACCCCTGATAAGATTTTTCCTTTATAAACCCTTAGTTGTTTGGATCAGCAATTTCAGTTAAATATACCATATAGTAGACAAACAGTGATATTTGAGAAGTGAAAAGAATGTTTTGGATTTACAGAAAGTGCAATCATTATTTAAACAAAATTAGGTAGGTTCATAAATTTGGGCACCCCATCAGAAAAATTACATCAATATTTAGTAGATGCTCCTTTTGCAGAAAGAAAAGCCTCTAAACACTTCACAAAAATGAAGGTCTGGATTCTGGTTGACAGCATCTTTGACCATTCTTCTTTACAAAACTGTCCGGTTTGATGGTTTCTGAGCATGGACAGCCCACTTTAAATCACACCACAGATTTTTAATAATATTCAGGTCTGGGGACTGAGATTCCATTCCAGAATGTCGTACTTGTTCCTCTGAATGCCTTCGTGGAACTTGAGCAGTGTTTAGAGTTGTTGTCTTGAAGTATCGAGTAACTTCAACTTTGTCACTGCAAACATTGTTTGCAAGAAACTGCTGATACTGACTGAAATCCATGCGACCTTCGATTTTAAGATTGTCAGTTCCTGTACTGGCCACACAGCCCCACAGCATGATGAAGCCGCCACCACCAAATTTTACTGCGGATAGCGTTGTGTTTGTCTTGGTATGCTGTGTTTTTCATCCGCCCCTTGTTACGTCCAAATAACTCAATTTTAATTACATCAGTCCACAGCATCTTGCTCCAAAATGAAGCTGGCTTGTCCAAATATGCTTTAGCACACCTCAACTCCTACCTCGACTCTGTTTATGGCATGTGCGCAGAAACGACTTCTTCCTCATACAGCATCCCCTTGTGTAAAGTGTGCTGAATAGTTGATCGATGCACAGTGACACCATAGGCAGCAACATCATGTTGTAGGTCTTTGGAGCTGGTCTGTGGGTTGAGTTTGACTGTTCTCACCATCCTTCGCCTCTGCTTGTCTAAGATTTTTTTTGGCCTGCCACTCCGGACCTTAACTAGAACTGTGATTGTGGTCTCTTATTACGTCACTACAGTATGTTCCTCACAGTGGAAACTGACATCTGGAATCTCTGAGCTAGCTTTTTGTATCCTTCCCCCAAACCATCACATCATTTTTTTTTTCAGGTCATTTGACAGTTGTTTTGAGGCTCCCATGTTGCCACACTTTGGAGAAGATGCAAAGAGGAGAACAACTTGCAATTGGCCATCTTAAATGCCCTTTCTCATGACTGGCATGACCTGTGTATGTAGGTCATAGGTCAACGAGCTTACCAAACAAATTTTGTGTTCCAATAATTAGTGCTAAAGGTATTCAAATCAATAAAACAATGAGGGTGCCCAAATGTATGCACCTGCATACGTTTGTTTAATTATTGCACACTTTCCGTAAAGCCTAAAAACTTGATTTCACTTCTCAAATATAACTGTGTTTGTCTGCTCTATGATATATTTATCTGGATTTCCTACTGTATGTTGACTATTGGTGCTTCTAAATGTCACAGTGCATGTTGGAATTCATGGTTTCCTGAATAACCTGCAGCTCCCCACTGCTGGCAGAACTCATGCAGTCCCAAACCACCAAGCTTGTCAGCAAAGCAATAATTTTACTACTCGCTTGAGTTGTATAACTGTATAACTCTGTGTCTCTTTTGTTGTCTTTTGGTCCGTTTGTTCTTGTCCTGTTCTTCCTAGTGCTGTTCTTTGTGTCTTTAAATTGCTCCTCAAGGATAAATAAAGTGCTTGAATTTGAAATGGTCAACTGTTCAGACAAATCTATTTGTCCATTTTATGTACTATATTCACCAATAGGTTTGTTTGTTTGTGCTTTATTTTTCAATTTCTGCAGAATAATTGGTTACTGCAAGGCCTCTACAAGTATCTTCCAAAGCTGGAGCTCAATTGAATCCCAATAAGTAATCTTATCAGTGAGCAAGATATAAATGACTCGTGAAAACGGTTTCTGAACCTTGAATAGTAAAAGACTGGTGCAATGATAAGGTCACAGCGCATCTGCAATGCAGATTACCTTCAGTTTTCCATTCTTCGTTCGAAGCTTAATCAAAAGCGTGTCCCTTATCACGGGAAATTAATCTGATGGAAATCAGATGGGGGACGAATAACAACAAAATGATTCCACTTGGATGTCAGTCACCATGGCTGGCTAGAAGAGTGGAATGTGACTATTGTGGAAATGAAAGCAGGATTAAATATTTTCCAGCAGGATTCTGTTGCCATAGAAGTGAAGGAGGTTCTGGTAACTCATGAAGTTAAAAGGTAAGCAAACAGACCTGCTGCTCGTAGTTTTGTCTGACAGCATCGAGTTCCAGCAAGAACTCCTTGGCTTGGTTTTCACGGAGACACCTGGAGCGCTGAAGATCCTCCTCAACTTTCTCCACCTGCAGGAGGAAAGAAATGACAACACCTAGAAAGGCACCCTGGTGGAGCTGGTGGATGTTAGACATCTTGCCCTCCTCCACCTTCCTTCATTCTGCTTGACTGAGTTCCATTCTGGAGAAGACATATTTGGTCTAGGGATGTCCTGATCCGATCCGATCCAATGTTTTTAAATTGTCTTGTTTATTTCTGTTTTTAACCATGCACTTTTGCTACAAACATGAATTTGTGGAATTGAATATTGTTAATAAAATAGCTCTTTAAAGCATGAAAAATAATGTAAACAAAGTATTGCTGAAATTTATTTATTTTATTACACAGCATGACCAACAATATTGTTTGGCTTTTGTAACAAGCCTCTGTCAGTCAGGTCCCGAACGAAAATAAAAGTAGATCCAATAAAAGACAAATTTGGAAAAAAATGGGCGCGCAAAACACTGCAAAGACAGGTATATTGTGTTGTTCCAGGCTGCTGTTTAGTGTGTACAGAAGGGCACACTAAAAGGCTATAGAAGGGCAGTGGTGTTCAGCATGCTGGTTAGAGCAAGCTTTTGGAGTCAAGTGTGTAGAATAAGAAAACTAGCAAGTGGAGTCTGCTCGAAGAGTGCTAAAACAAGGACAGAGTGGTCTGTGTTGACATGCAAATAAATGGCCAACTGAATTACAGCCATCCTGATGTGGAATTATTCAGACACCATTACAATACTTTTAGGGTAGGGCTAATCATTTGACATGCTTACAGCTCAATTTATGGTTTGATTTGGAATATGACATATTTATCAAACTCTCTTCAACTAATTAATTGACAGTCCTTAGTAACAACCAGTGGTTAAAGTGACACTTCCCATGCAAGCTCCTGGCACCATGACAGAGGAGTCCGGGAACAGTAAGGGGAATCTACTGCTGTATTGTATTTAGTGTCCAATGTGAAACTATCTTCACCACGGTATTCCCCGCATGTCTAAGTGGTTGTGTTCTTCATCTGGGTCATGGGGGTCAAGAGGCAACCAGCTTTGAGGTGCATTTACTCCACCTACCATGTTGGAGTGTGGCCCAGAGTTATGGCATCTGGATCAGCCGGATCTACTGGCGGAAATACAGGGCATTGGGAGGCAGTCACAATCCACAAGCCTTTTAAATATGGCTCCCTCACTATATAGCATTATAAAATAATAAAATAAAATACATGATCGCTGTTTTGTGGTTGAATACGGCTTATTAATAGTATCCCTACCTAAGCAAATTGTACATATTGTTGGCCTAAATTCGGTATTTTCAAGCATAAAAATGGCTAAATGAAATAAAATACAAGGCAGAAGAAACATTGTACTTGAGAATTTAGTTTTCTACATTGGCCACCAGGTGTTGCCTGAATGTGAGACATGATCGCCAGAACTGGGAGTCATTGTAGGTTTAAATGATCTCAGACAATAATAATAAAATTATAATCATAATAATAACACAAGCTACTGTTGATGCCATGACCCACGCCAATCTAAAACTCACCTCAACTTTCTGGCACTAAGGTCCTCTCATGGAATCACTAGCAGGAGTTTTATTTACATGCTGAAAGGCTTATTTACTCTGTTTATTATGTGTATTAAATTCATTACAGTATAATACACTGATGAGACAATAGCCACAGAGAATACCAGGAAATACATTGTCCAGGAAAAACAACAACAAGGAACTGCTAACGTGGGAGTGTGTTATCTTATTTGTGCCTAATATGTTTATTTTTTCCTCTTAAAAAAACGATCATAAACTGGTTTTCTATGCCACAACTACATAATATTGAATCTTTTATTAGTATTGAATCTTACTTTGTGGGAAATCACTTATCATAGCCAGGTGTGGAACCAATTAACGCGATAAAAGAGGGATTACTGTATCCTGTATCCAATTTAATTCCTATAGGCCCTTACTAAGATTTAATAAAGTGGTTGCTGAATTTTGAGGGGTGTACTCACTTCTGAGAGATACTGTAATAATTGAGTTCCTGCTGTGTTTTAAAATGGTATAAACTAATAGACAACTGGCAATGTGCATTGCAAATGGGAAACTTCCTTTTCTAAAGTTGGAAGCATAAATTGAACCCCCGCATAAACTCTACATTCCCTACACTATTTGTTACTTCACCAAAACTGATTAGGCAAAAGAAACAAACAAAAAAACAACTTCACTCATCAGTGTCTTATTTCCATAACACACACACCTTTAAAACATTCAACCAACTAAACAAAAATGCCTGCAGCCAAACGGACTTCCTGGACAGCTTTGGGAGTTGAAAGCTGCATCGAGCGGAGAAACTTTTGCCTAAATAGCGGCAGCCCACGCGGTGTGGAGGGCTGATCACGAGGCCGGCTTCAAGTACTAATTAGCGTGGCTGCTTTCATCGGTGCAATACACAGACACACCTACTTGAGTGTGAGAAAGTAGCCGCCGAATGCACCTGCCTGGTGACCACAAAATAACACAGTTACTATGAGACCTCATTGACCACAATTACATCCATTACGGAGCTAATTGCTCCGATGAAAAAATATTTTATAGTACCAATTAACACAGAATGACAGGCAAACCATTTTTTCTCACAGCCACGGCATGTCGGCTCGTCACTGCTGTTTCTGTAGCTGGTCTCCATGCAATCTGCAATCTTAAGTTATTACATTATAGTGACCAGAATACTACATATAACTCAAGATTTTTTCCACTAATAATAGGCCAAAGTTAACCACAAAACCAATAATATATGAATTATTTTTTCCAAAAACACAATATAGTGACAGAGCGCCATTAGAACTGCAATATAGCAAAGATGACTATAGTAAGATTTGTTCAATAAAATACTCCATAAATATCAGGTTGTGCACATGATGACTCTTGCATTCTTCTCTTTTTGGGTAACATTCTCAGATATTGCAGCCTCCTCCCGAGGTTGGTCAGGGATGGGCTTAAGCCCCCCCCCACCCCACCCTCGCTCACAGCTCCATGGTGACACGCACCCTCAACGTGCTAAGGTTATCAGCAAACAGTAAAAAAGAAATGGGTATAATTGAATGTGTTTGATTTACAAACACGGTGGGAGGGGCAATGACCGTGAGGTAGGTTTTTAGCTCCCTAGTGAACAATAAATCTTCCCATTGCTGCCTCGTGCAAGTTTAGCTATGCAATTCGTACCTCTGAAAAACACTTTCTGGCTACCAATTTCAAGAAAAAGCAACAGATGGTAGTGGGCGTTGGTCGTGGGCATGTTGAGGTCAAACAGATGGCCAGACATTCTCCTTCAGGATTTGTTGGTAGACGGTAGAATTCTTGCTTCCATTTATCGCTGCAAGTCTTCCAGGTTCCGAAGCAGCAAAACAGCCCCCGACCGTCACACTATCACCACCGCATTTTACTGGTAAAAGTTCAACTTTTGTCTCGTCAGACCACAGACTATTTCCCAAAGATTTTGGGGCTCATCAAGAGGATTTCTGGCTTCTTTTCTCCCTTCATAACAAAAAATATCATATAAAAACGACATTTTGTGTTTGCTTGTGTTGTTATTGACTAATATTTAAATGTGTTTGATGATCTGAAACACCAAAATCAGGAAGGGGGTAAACACTTTTCCACTTTTTCAGGATGTACCTGAAAAGTTGTAAAAGTACACTAAAGGCCCGTTTAAAGAGCACTGTTGTTTCACTCACAAGGAGAGAGCAGAGCACAGTTTCTCTTCCATATTTCTCATTTCTGCATCCATTTTGACATTTTTCTGTGTCCTTGGTTGATGTAGCGTTCACGTCTGAGCGAATCGAATCAAGCAAATCAAACCGCACCAGCCGAGGTCCGTCTCCCGAGCGGTCTCAGTCCAGTCATTTGGTGGAGACAAGGAGTTCACACAAACATAACAGCGGAGCAAACGGACCACGGTTTGTCTTAACCGAACCGAGCATGACAATGCACCCTGGTGAGCAGTGCAACGCTACAGTGACGTGAATAAGAGAAAGGAATAACAGAATCATTAGCTGTAGAAGGAAAAAGAATTTCAGTGCAGCCAGCGTGGCGCCCTGTTACATCTGTGGGCAGGCTGTGCTTCCACAACTACAAAACAAAAATTAAGTGTACGGTATGCGTGTGTGTGTTGTCTCGCAGCTCGCTCATTCCACTGTAAACACAACATGGGAGGCAAAATGTGCGTAAATGTAAATGCATGCGTATTTGGCACACATGCAGGACTAAATGGATTACATGCATGGATATCTAACTAACCAAGTGGAGCATGGGTAATAATAAGAAGCAGGTGTCTCTACTGTGTTGGGTTATGCTTTTATCTACTTGTCGAACCTGCAGCTTCAGCTCGGTCTCTGCCTTCTCTGAGCTGAGCTTCACCTGCCTCCTGAACTGCTCCAGAGCAATGTCGGCCTGCTGGATCTGCACCCTGTGGCTCTCTCGGGTTCTGTCCAGCTGGCTCTCCGTGTCTCTGCCAAGCAAAGATGGGCAAAGATCAATATACAGTATAGAGGCCCAGAAGGGAAACATCAAAGCACTGTAAAGAACAAAGTCCGGCTTTATCCAGTGCAGTCATACAGCTGATTGCCACCAGTCAATCCCAATGGATTGTGAACAGCACGTTGACTGGGAATTGCTCCCAAACCATGTGCATCAAAGTCCGTTACTACAATACCAATACATGAAAGGTGAAGTGTGACAATTTTGAGCATACCGTTTGGCCAATAAAGATACATAAAACATTTTGTTGTATCTGTCATTCATACATACTGAATTTTTTTATTTCTTTGAAATATTAAAAAAAAATGCTGCCGCTGCGATGCAGCAGCTCAGCACACAGGTGGCGGCGGTCCGCCTCCCGATGCAGCCCACCACCACAGCTTCAAAAAACTCCTTACTGTGTTAGCAGGTTATGGCTTTAATGCGATGCGCTCTGGTGAAGTAAGTTTGTCACCATGACTGGTAGTTCAGAAGCAAATTTGAGAAATTTGAGAGGTTGCAGCCTGCAATTATCGCCCCCTCGTGGCTGTTTGTGGCATAGGTTTGCCCATATGTGCCACTAAGTAATAAAAAAACAAATATTTTGGACGTACAATATGAGTGTCTATGTTTGTCTTTACATTTTGAAAATTACATCCTCACATCAGTATTGGTTCATTTGTACGCTGGCAAAATTCTGAATTCATTCACACTTCTGACACGTTGTATAAGTGTGTTTGTGTCTTCCATGCAGATATAGCGCCGCTATTGCTGGCAAGTGTCATACTGTCGCAAACTGAGAAGGCTTGACAGGCATACTGAGTGCTGTCAGTGCCGAGAGCAAGCAGGAGTCGCAACATCCCGTACAACGGCGGCGAGCGGCTGTCAAGTCCCCAGGTTGGAGGCTGGAAGGTGTTATTTTTGTGCGCCACACATTTCAGAGTCAAGCAAGGCTGACAGTGGCAAAGGGCCCATATTATAAGATTTTTCAGCAATTTTAAATACGCCTCTGAGGTCCTGCAATAGTGTATTGGCCAAAATCTAGCCATGATGCTGGAATTTATACAGCTTGCAAGTGCCCTTGAGTAAGCCCAACTGGGAACACGCCATTGTGTGACTGCAGCTTTAATGCTCATGAGCTGCGTTTGTCAATGCTTGTCACCAACAGTGTGCATGGCAGCAAAAAGTGCTATTGTGTACTTTGTCCACTTTTTTCACTATGACCATAACCCTGCACTATGTAATAGATGCCACATATCACACACGCCGACGTACTAAACTTTAGCAACACTAGCGTAGCTATGTTAGGAGCTAAAGTACCAAATAACATTTTAAAAGCAACGTCATTCTCTGTTTGCCCATTCGCTGGAAAAAAAACCAAACAAACTTACAGCTCCCATGTCTGTACCTGCCAGATGGATAGTTGGTTGAGACTTTTAAGATGTGTAGCAAAGCCTGTTTTTGGAATGTTTTTTTTTTTTTTAATTCATGACATCATGAAAACCTGGAACTTCAAAAGCGACCATTTGACCTGGAGCAAATGAGTGAACATCTCGAGTTTAATGGAGTTTGGTGTTCATTAACAGACTGTAGGCACACATCTTACTCTTATAAATAATGCCTAAGGGGGGACCTTAATTAGGGATGCACCAATACACTTTTTTCCACTTCCAATCCGATCCCAATACCTAAACGTGGACTTTTTTGATACGATTGTGATTCCAGAGCTCTGTTTTCTTTAACATGGAACCACACCAAAAGAACACTGTATCAGCAAATGTAGCCAAAATATCAGCAAACATGGCTGTCCCCACACATGCAGCCCCAAACACACACTCAAAGTGCTCAGTCTGACACATTACCGGATATTGTAGCAACCCAGACATTTGCACAGTGTTAGGAGTGTGTGATGTCCGACTGTTGTGTGTCTGGTGGAGCTCGTGTGTGTGTGGCGCGAGTGAGAAGGACGGCTGCGCTTGCGGACACTCTTTTGGCATATTTGCTAACATTAAAACACAGAAGTGACTCATGAATCTGAAATCCCCGCAGGTGATACCAGAAATGTCTGCGCTGGTATCAGGACCGGATACCAACACTGGATCATAAAGTGATGCAGCTAATATATGGCTAAAAACTACAACTCCCACGATGCTTTGAGTGCAGCTTCGAGAACTACGTGAAGTAGAAACTACTAAGATATATTTTGAAGTCAGCAATCTTTGACACATCTTAAGTAAGTTTGAATTACTAGCTTCTCTATGGACTGCTCGGACCACCTGGGGGGGGGCTTGACAAAAAATAATTGAGAACGACCAGTTTCAAGTAAAGTAAGCTTGGAAGTAGCCTTCAATGCGGAGATGCAACAAATCTGGACAGGGCTATTACTGTTTGTGTGCATCTCCCACTGTGCAACGTATATTTTTAGTGCCCTTATAAATAAATACTCTGAATGTGCATGATTAATTACTGCCCATAGGCGGACAAGCGGGAGGAAGAATATGTTTTTTGAGCTTGCGGGAAGTGACTTCAAACCAGCTGCACAAAAGGGGGTGAGGGAGCACTAAGATACAGTTCTACACATGAATGTGTATTTAACAGACTATCAAGTCGTGTGTGTGTGTGTTGTCATAAAGGAAGGAGAACATAAAGGAAAAGGAATGGGGGCAGAGGATTTAAAACAGAATATGTAAGCTTGCTCACATCTTTATAGAGTTGTGTCTCTTTGTAATTTTGGTCTCTCTAATGTTGAACATCAAACGACAAAGAAAGTTGTTTTTTTTTCTTGCCTCTCCCAATTTTGTGTACTCTGTAATTATTAATCAATGCATGGCTGCCTAGGAGGCTCAAAAAGACACAAAAGGATATGCAGAGAGATTACGACGGAAGAGGAGGAATGTGACGGCGGGAAAAGAAGCTCTTCGAAGAAAGAGCAGCGATGAATTTAGCGTGCACTGCAGGAGCACTCATAGGAGTCTGCATAAGGGTGCCATGTTTGTTTCGGGTAAAACAAGCTCTTTTATTAAGTGCCATCATTCGAACCCTTGTGTGCATAAAGCAAGCACACAGACTCTTAGGCAGGTGAGTCCCAACCTGCTTGCAAGTCACGGTGCAGTTCGGTTCACTTGAGCTCAAATGTCAAAACATGGACCAAAAACATGAAGCAGTGTTAAAATAACAAAAAGAATGCAAAAAGAGCAAGTATGTGAGAGTAAAGTATACTTTTGAAGCTTTTTCTGAATTCTAAGCTGGTAAGTAAAGTAAAAATAACCTACGATTTGGAATATTCAAGTTCTGTCCCATCACAAAAGCTAATTACTTTATGCACACCTGGTCGCACGGTGGATGAGTGGGTAGCACATTGGCCTCACAGTCAGGAGGGTTCAGGGTTTGAATCTCTGTTTGGCATCTCTGTGTGGAGTTTGCATGTTAGGGTGATTGGCGACACTAAATTGTCCGTAGGTATGAATGTGAGTGTGACTGTCTATATGTGCCCTGCGATTGACTGGCAACCAGTCCAGGGTGCACCCTGCCTCTCATCCAAAGTCTGCTGGGATAGGCTCCAGCATTCCTGCGACCCTAATGAAGAAAAGCGGCCTAGAAAATCAATGGTCGCAGGTATACTGGACCCTATTCCAGCCGACTTAAGGCAAGAGGCGGGCTACAACCAGCTAATCGATGGGCATATGTAGACAAACACATTCACGCTGGACAATTTAGAGTCGCCAGGTAACCTAACATGCATGCTTTCGGAATGTGGGAGGAGTACCAGGAGAAAACCCACGCATGCACAGGTTGAACATGGAGATTCCAACCCAGATCTTCCAGACCTCCTGACTGCATGGCCACCTTAACCAACAACCCCGGGCCCATGAGAAAAATACTAGTGTGAATACTTATCAAAAGTGCGTGTAAAATATCTTCTTTACATTTCCAGTCTGGGCTCGAGTACTGATCCACCCATTCCAAACTGGACGTGTGACTGACAACTCACAGGATGACTTAAGCGGGCCACCAAGCTTTTACCTCTCAAGGATACAGGGGAAAAAATCCCTACAGCCAACTTCAAAAATGTGACACGCTCAAACATATTATACTCCAAAAGCTGCACAGCGTCCGTGACCGCACGGAACCGACAGCCATTCCTGGGAAAAATAACCCCTCTGTGTAGAGTGTGTGTGGTCATAGGGGTGGTAGACAGCATGTCACCGTCAATAACAGAGCAATGAGGGCGAGATGAGAGGACAGAGAAAAAGACTTGGGGGGAGGCCTGGCAGCGAGAGAGAGGGAGAGAAAGACCAAGGAGTGCCAGCACCAGGGCGGCCTGTTGGCTTTAAATGGATCCCTGGTCAGAAAAGTGGAAGGAGAGGAGGCTCAAATTAAAGATGTGCCTTCCCTAAAGAGGAAGTCCTCTCATCCGTCACTTCTAAACGGCTGTTTAAAAGGGCAGGGAAAGAGGGAGGTAAGCAGAGCAAAGTGCAAGCGCTCGAGAAGGGGCTTCCAGTCACCTGCCTGCATGGCAAAGCAGGTGCAAGGATTCGGGGACTTTCCAAAACTAAGGTGACCGCCTGCTAAATACAGAGACATGCAATGTGTAGTCAGGACCGTAAAGCAGGGGTCCCCTACCCTTTTATCGCCGTGGACCGGTCAACGCGTGCCCATTTTGCCACTGGTGGGGGAGGTGCAAAATAAATATTGCCAAAGAAAGCGCGATAAAGCGCTTTGAACTCACCGTAACACTAAATCAATAGTTTTCCACTGAGTACGATGTCAGTGCATTCCCATTTACTGATGTAAAGGCCAACAGAACAGAAATAGTGTATTTTTTCTCAGGCGGCCCGGTATCAAGTGCTTCACTGCCCGGTACCGGTCCACGGACCGTTGGTTGGGGACCCCTGCTGTAAATGACTTTTGTGGATCACCCAAATCTGATTTGTTAGATTTTGTCCATAATCAACTATGTGTCCTTCTCTTTTGGTCTTGCCGGTTTCAGTCGCTGTTCTATCGGCCGGCAGTGTGGCGGTCGTCCACCTCGATAGCATGGTCCAGTATGCCGCTGTCCAGTCATGTCTCACTGAAAATGACAACATTGTAGTTGGAATGTTTCTTAATGTGGGTAATGTGGAGTCGTAACTCATCCAATTTTGTCACCTTCCTCGAATTTCTGCTCAGCTGGGTCGCCCATGCAGTTATTAAGTTCAGTCCGTGTCCCTGCAAAGATGTTTTGCTTCACGGCTGCCATGCTTTTCTGCAAATCTTGCTCAAATTTTATACACCTGTGCTTGTTGGTCTTCTAAAGGTGTGTGCCAAATTTGGTGATTGGGCAAAACACCGTAAAGTCAGACTGTGTGTTTAGTGGGAAAAATCAAGTCAATCCAACTGTACAGGGACACACGTGAATAACAGAAAAACATCTGAAAGAAACGATACAATGTTATCTTCCGTCAAGGCTTTTCCATCAAAGTGTGGCCCAGTGAGCCGCCCCACAAACAATACAATAGATATATTATAATATCTTTTCTATACGCCGCAAAATAATACTTTTCTGGAGCATTTTTTGCAGAATATTCTGCTCGGCTGTGATTTTTTCATTATTTTACTCAAGCTGCATCTCCCCCCAACATCTTCTGGTACCTCCCACTTAATAGATCCCCGTCCGACATAAACCAGAGCGTACCATACAGGCTTTCTGTCTTAGCTGATATGTGAATGCAAACTCTTACATTTGGTGAAAACAAAGCTATTTTCATTTGCCCACCTACAGTGTCATCCACACGGTGGCTTTTTTTATCAAGATCTCTGTCCAGACGGACACACATTCCCAGGCTCTCATGCAAACGCCAAAATAATGGCGGCGCTGCAGCAATTACAGCCAATCAGAAGCGTCACAGACGTCATTTCTGTAGACCGCACAACAACAAAAGATATACACGGACAGCTAGCAAAGTAGCGTTATTTTTCAGCACTTTACTTCACATTTATCACCAAAATGTATTGAATATACAATATAAAATGTATGAAACTTATGTTCTTTATTAAAATGTAGCAAATGCAGAAATTATCATGACCATGCTGTGCAGTGTAGCTCCTTTTATCGTTCAAGACAGAAAACCATCGGTTGTGACGCTATGGTTGCTGAAATAATTAATTATTTAAATTAACTCATAATAAATTAATTACAAAATTCTGTGTGCCTGGCAAATTGTAATTAATTGCCTCCATGATGGTGGTTATGTAGCCCGAAACTTTCACTGTGCTCAGTCACCGGATCACGTGGTTCTCCTTGCCACGTGAATATTCTCATTCCATTCTTCCAAAATCCCGACATGCCTGTTAAAGCAGTCCCAACAGCTAGCGGTTCGATGGGGTCTTGTCCCAAATAGTCATTGTTGGGAGCCTCATAGCCGTTTTAGTTACAGCAAAGCAGCAGCAGCAATGTCCTCCGAAGCCCACAATGGCGCTTTTATTGGTCAAATGTAAAGCAAAAGTAGGCCTAGATTTACTTTTAAACAGACAAAAGGTTATTTCAGTACGCTTAAAACCAGCAATGTAATGTTTGCCATTGCTCACATTCAATTATGCTTAATGATGGCACATAATTGTAACGTCATCTGTCAGCAAAAAGCCAAATGCTCACTCTACACACACCTGGCTCAGTTTTTAAGGACACAAAAACAAGCGCTGCATGTGGATGAAAATCCAAAATGCACAGAGAAATGTGCATTTAAAAGAATCTGTATTCATGGGAATATGGCCTTCATATGACTCCCATGTTATTTAGTTTGTAAAAGGTTCCAAAATATCCAATCCTAACCATCCCACTTTTCAGTACCCCCTTCATTGGTATGCTTTGGCACGCTGAAGAATGGTGGCTACTGGTATCTGACGCGAACCAAACAGTGCTGAAATGTACCGTTTGGTGGAAATGCTGCTACAATAACTAAATAGTACCGGGACTTTAAAGGCAGTCAGCTACTGCGTGTGGTTTACTAATCAGGCCTTTCATTGCCATCTACTGCATCGCTCTTGTCAGAGCACAAATTGCTGATTGCATTTTTTATTTGTTGGGGCATATTTTTATAAAAAGAAGAGAACGCATTCTAGAGGATGTGCCGGAGGAGCATTGCATGGAAACAACTGACAAACACCAGACCAGAAAGCATTTTTAAACATGGATGCCTTTGGTTTTGTAGTTGTAAAAAAGCATTTGCGAGTGTGTGTGTGCGTGTGTGTGCGCATATGTGTCTGTGAACTCATCCAAATGGAATGATAACGAATCCACAGACACATCAAAGAGGCTGGGATACAAAAATAAAAAGAGCGAGAGAAAGAGAAAGAAAGAGAGAGTGAAAGAAGGAGCACATACAAAGAAAGAAAATACAAAACATTATTCAGCGTCCTCTGAAGAAGAGAATAAACCAGGCTTGGTTTTCATCTGCATCCCCAGAGAAAGGGAGTGGGGAAAAAGACAAAAAGACAAACGCAGAATGAGAGACGGACCGCAAATAAGGGAGCAAATAAGACCAGCTAGATGAGAATAATAGAAGGCAAGGAATGTCAGAAGTATTAGGCAGATTTTGTGCTCATAACTGACAAAGCTTTAGGTACCCCGGCACAATGGAACGAGATCCAGTACAAGAACCGCAGCCATGCATTATTTCAGGATGTTCATATTTGTCCTTGTACACTGCCTGCCACGTATTCGCTGTGGCATTGTTTCCATGAGCTTCTGCAATGCCACAACATTTATTTCCATCCAGTGTTGCATTCATTTTTCACCAGGATCCTGCATTGATGAGGGTAGAGTCTGACCGCTGCCCAATGCCTCCTCCAGCACATCCCAAAGATTCTCAATGGGGTTAAGGTCTGGACTCCATGTGTGAAAAGGATGTCTCATGCTCCCTGAACCACTCTTTCACAATTTCAGCCTGGTGAATCCTGGCATTGTCATTGTGGAATATGCCTGTTCCATTGGGGTAGGAAAAAAATCCATGAAAGGAATTAACCTGCTCATTCTGTATATTCATGTAGGCCGCTGACCTCACTCTTTGGGTGCGTAGTGTTGCTGAACCTAGACCTGACCAACTGGAGCAACCTCACACCTATTTGCTTAGTTAAATCCAGGTGTAGTGTAGTTCACAGCATAATAAGCACTGCACCATAATGTTGTCTTAAACTGTGGCGATGACCTCAATGCAGTGTCCTGCGGGTGTTCAGCATACAAAAGCAAACAGGTATTAACCATCTAAGTCAAGGATGGCCATAGTATGTGCCTTTATTGGCCCTCAGCACATTCATAGAGAAATGTAACATTAACAGTAATTACATTAACGTCCTTTAAAAGCAAGTAAAAAAAAAATAAAACAGCAAAATTTGGGGTCTCTCTGCCTTTTTTTGTGGTTATTGTCCCTCAGCCCATTCAAAGAATAAATAAACAAATAAAACAGCAAAATGAAAAAAACAATAATTTTACCATCAAAGTTGTAATATTAAAAATAAATATTGTAGTCTTTTGACAAAAAATTGAAATATTAAGGAAAAAGACCATCTTTTTTTAAAGTAATATAATGGGAATCAAGCAAAACCAAGTTTTCAGTAAATGAGGTTGGGAAAAAGTCAAAATATTATTGGAACAAAATGGGGAAAAAATACATTTTGTCCCCAAAAACACAGCTTTAAAAAAAAAAATTAATAAAATGTAAATTGTAAAATGTAAAAGTCTCAAAAGCATGCTTGGATTTTTTTAGTATGCAGCCCTAGAAAATGTTTGGACCTCGTTGATTTATGTTCGGAAAAAATCTAAATTCATCTGTGCCAGCTCAACTTAACATTTGTTGAATTGTCCTGCAGTACGGAACCTTCGCTTGTCTTTGTGTCAGGACGGTGGTATTGAACCTCCAAATAAGACCTTTCAGTAGTAGTTTCTATGGGAGGAAAATATTGACCTGTGGCTGAGGCTTTTCCAATATTCTCGACCCATACCTCCATACCTGCAGCTCAGCTCTAACTGAAAGCCTCTCTGTGGACCGCCATCGCTACACACCTCCATTCCTCCCATCAGCCCACCCTGTCATGGGAGAGCAGTGCTGAGGAAGATAAGACAGCTTCAAAGACACGCAGATGTAGTGGAATTTCTCACACACACGAAACACCTTTACGAGTAGTATGCATGACCAAACAATTACTCAACAGCCAAATTGGCTATTTAGCGGTACAAAGGCTCCGATCCATCAGGGATTCGGGCGGCCAGACAGTGAACAGTGAAAATGAAGTTTGGCATACACACTTACAAGTCACAGTCTGTATGGAAGCGTTCGCTAGTTGAGCAATAGTGCATTACACTACGGGTTGTTCTAATTACGATCTCACTCACGCATGTACCCAATAGAAGACTTTACAAGACATGTTTTAAGAAATTAAAATTAAGTTTGGACAATTTAATTAGGACAAGACCCCCCCACAAATTATTCCTTTTAAGTCAAGTTTTTAATATTACTGAAATAACTGCATGTAGATTGCAATTAAAATGTAAAATGAATGGTGTCCAAACCTTTACACCGAGGGTCACATGCTTTGGCCACACTCATGGAGATATGCAGCAATGTTTTTTTTTTTTTAGATCCTGCATCTCAGTTTTAAGTATTTGTGAAATTAGTATTAAATATTTCTCTTACATCACACTTTTATTGTTTTTCCCCATTGTTATTTTGTTCATTGTTTTCTTGTATTATATTATTTACTTTTATATTATTTACATTTTATAATGTCATACCTTTGTCCCCAACCTAATGTTTCCACTTTTTACCAAACTGCAACTTTCTTTGTTTTGTTTATTCAACTGTATGCTATTCATTTATGTTAATATAATGACTTTAGTCTTTTAATATTCCATCTTTCTTCTTGTAACATAAATGCTCTTTTTTCATGTTTGCTGTTGATTTTTTGTTGTTTTCTTGTTCAATCGTATGTTGGGTAGTAGAGTTGCGTACGATTTGCTTCTATTCGCAGAGGCTTTGTCAGCTAGTGTACAACTACATCATAGTATTCGGTAGAACTGTGGACTTGGTTGTACTTGTCTTAGCGAAGACTCGAGCTGACGAAGCCTCTGCGAATAGAAGCAAAACGGCGGCAGGTCTACTGCCCAGTCCAGTTGACAATTCAGATCTCATATCATAAAACGTTTCTCACCTTCTTTATTAAAATGCAACTCTCCTTGGCTCCATTTTAGGTTAGAAACACTATTGTAGCCAGGAAAAAACTGGGATAACAGGAAGATGGTGTTGAAAAAGACGCCGTTGATCACGCTACCACATTTTGTATTTGGGAAAAGGCCTATGCAAAAAAATCAAAAAATCACATCTTTGGTGAAGGTAAAAGTAACCTTTTGAAATTGTTTTCTGCATGTAGAACTATAATTGCATTGTTTTATTTATTTTTTTGGCTTTCCGGAATGAATTGGATTTAGATTATTTCTCAGGGCGAACTTTATTTGGTTAGAGTTAAACCTAACCAGGTTTCCAAGGGTAGTTTTAATAATACTTTCCATGGCTGCACCACCAAAATCTGTTGTAAATCACACTATCCTTGTGCTACTGCCCGCCCAACGATGATTTGAAGCATGCTGGGCTGGAAGAAGAAAAAAACATATTCTTTGTGGCTTTGTAGTGCTTTCTGTTGTTGCTATAGTAACAGACCTAAAACGCAGAATGATGCGCCGGTGCTTATTTGCATGACAGGACAGGTAATTTGTTTGGCATCGGAAGGAAAAAGGTTGATGCAGACCCGGAAAAAGTCTCAAAAGCAATGTAAAGAAACATAGTATCAAAATAGAAACGAAAAGTCCACAATAGAAATAATAATACACAACCTGTTTACATGAAAGACTCCCAACCGCACCTCATTTGCCTTGCTGGCACGTTGAGGAGATTGTTTTAGTTTTATCCTTCATCTTTCCATCTTTACACACACACACACACAAGCGGTCTTGCTTTGACTTTGAAGTTCTCCTGGATCGCCTTGAAAGGCCTTTGCTGTTGCCACGGCAGCAGGCAGGCAGGCAGGTAAAGCAGACATCAAGCTGAGCACTTCATTAGCCAGTAGCCTGATGGGCCACTTTCTGGGTGCTTAACAGTAAATGAGGCATCGACTTGACTCCTTAGTGATGCTAACAGCGAGCGTCATTAATGCAAAAGCGGCGGTGTCTGCTGTTTTAAAGCTTTTGTTGCCGGGCGCACTTCGACAAGCGCAAACAATAAGCGGACATAAACGTCAAACGTCACCTTGTGATCTGCATGTTGAATACTAAGTGGGGAAAGCGCTTTTCATACTCAGACAAGGCGATTGTAAAAAGTATATATTGCAGAATTGTGCAGATATAGTAGTAAAATACATGCAATAAATAAGATGTCCATCAGAAAACCAAAAAAAAAAAAAACCCATCCACGCACAAAGTAAATATCTTTCCTCCAACAATTCCTCTGCTGTACTTCTCAAGGGGGAATGATGGCACCATGACTGGACCACATGTGGCTTAAAGCGGGGCTGAGGTTGTTGAATGGGCTTAGTCTGAGTATTTATTGCATAGAACCCATTCTAATTCTACCACCAGAACTGTAATCTGCTTGTGACCAAATAATGCCTTCTGCCTAATGTGATGTTTTGTAGTGAAAGTGCGGGGGGTGTTGCGCTGTTGTACAACAAAATGGCACAGAGACAGACAGCAGGACACTGAAATAAGGTTTAGGAATGTCTACCCAGATAGATTTTCAATTACTAAAGAATTGGGGGACTCTTCTAAATCAGTACGCTCATGAATTACCACCCAAACATTTTTTAAAATGATACAACTTATAAAAGAGAAATCTCCTCGTTGGTGAAAAATATATTACATGTATTACCATATTAGATTATTACACACAGTATATTTAATCAGTGGAAAACAAAGAACATATGAAGCATTACTTCCCCTCAAATTTCAGAGTTTCTCTATTAGTTTTTCTAAAATATATCAATTAATAAATCACGCTGTTTTATGGTTGAATATGGCCAATTGTTGGTTAAAAAAATGCATACTTAAGCAAATTATATATACTTTTTGTCTAAATTAAGCATTATCAAGCATAAAAATGCTTAAATGAACTAAAATACAAATGTAAGGCATTCAATAGACACATTCAAAGACACTGTGAATATGTAATACTCTACATCGGCCACTAGGTGTCAGTAATGTTACTATAATGCTCGGTGAGAAACACAAGCGCCAGATTTGATCACCGGAACAACAAGTTTTATTACAGTTTTGAAGTGTTTCATGGCACATACAATAATCCCCAATAAAAATCCCTGATCAAAGCACGGGCTACTGTTGCAGTTGTAACCCACGCCAACTCTGAACCCCCGAGGTCACTTCCTGTTTGACTTTCATTCAGCTCCCAGAGGGAAAAGTCTATTTATTTCTTAATTGGCTTATTTACTTTTTAATCGCCAAAAAAAAAATCCTCCACTGTACCAAATGTGTTACACAACAAGCACGTGTGAAGAATTTGAGCAAAATTGATTGGAAAACATGGCTGCCAAAATGTCTCAACCTAATTGTCCAATAGTCATTGACCATTTGTGTGAAGATTACATGTCATCATCCAAAGCATTTTCACCCCACCCAGTTTTCTGTCTGCCTAGAAGTTACAATAAAACGCCGCTGTGTCGATGAGTTTTTCCAGAGTTTTCACACCCGGCTCTGATCTGCATGTCCTCTCATCACAGTTTTCAGACTCTCAGGTCCCACAGCACTCACAGAAATATTAAAAAGCATCAAAGAGAATATAGTGCACTTGGGCTGCCGTGTTAATGAAAAAACTCCACCTCAAATCAGGATTCATAGCGACTGTTCTCTTCTGATCAAAGAGCTACAAACAACTCCTAATACAGTTTGAAATCATAAAGGCTTGAAATATGTGATTGAACTCTGTATTAGAGCAAGAGCTTTTCATGGAGCAAAAAATATCATAATTAGGGGTGGGTATATTACATTGTCATAAATTGATCATGCGGAATATAATTGGTATTTTGAAAATGTTTATTTTAAAAGGGATGGGTGAATCGCGCAAAACGTTCAGAACTACTGTCTCCATGCTCGTGTTTTGACTATTGAGTAGAGTGGCTGTGGCTGGCCGTGTGGGTATCGAGCACTGATTCGGTGGTGTTCAGTTGGGTGGGTCGCTGTGGGTCATGGATTTTAATCCTACCTTTTAGGTATTTTTAAGGGGATTTTTATGCGGCGGTGTGTCTTCTATTAACACTCTTATAAGTGGTAAAACCGCCCTGTGGGGCTGTCTCTTGTTGTGCCTTAGAAAGTGTAAGTACTGCTTATATACTGTAGATCAGTTGCTTGTGCGGAATTGGCATCTTAGTTATGTCTTTGAAATCACCGTATAAAATTACTGATGCTAATCTCCAGCATGCATATGGAATTTTCAATGTGAATTACCATTGATTGGCACATTTTTAAAAATGCATTTATGTGGAATGTCCCAGAGAAATTATTTTGTATTGCATTGTATTTTGTATATAGCAAGCGGAGACAAAACTAGACCTGCCAACCTTGGGAGTAATTTTATGATTAGATTTTAGGCACTGACTGAACTGTAGTGACCTGCAAACACTTGCTAGGAGAGAAAGGGAGAGCTCTGATTCGCCGACTCTACCTATCCGCATATTGCCATGGCGACTCCATAAAAGTGCAAATGCGTACAGAGAGCGCAACAAAACATACAAGCATAATTATGGGTCAAAATGCACGCCTGGTACCAAAAATGAGTACATGTAGGCAGGCCTTCCTAACGTTAGCAGAAGCAAAAAAGAAAACATTTAAGGACACTTTTTATCAAAATAATTTTGAGTTTGTGGGTAAAAACGTATTCTTTAGCACACTGTGTTATTTCAATTGAAATTTAAACATATTTGAGAAATTATACCCACACCAGCTGATAACCAGCGTTATAGATTGAATACAACAATCACGTTACAGGTAGCCCTCTTCCCCAAGGACAATACTAAATATAGTATAGAAGCTAACATGTGATATACTTTAGAAAAGTCAGTGTAGAGCTTACTATACAATGAAAATGACTCAACACATACATGAGTGCTGTGCATGTGTGTTGCCTCATTTTCAGTGGATAAATAAGTCTATATTGCTATACCACCTGCACTGACTATTCAAAAGTGAAATAAGATGCTTACTGAAATAGCTACTCTACAGTGCATATATGAAAGAGATACTGTATACACAAGCTGCTGTCCCACTGTACCTGAGTGCATCCGCTAGTTTGGCGATCTTCCTCATGGCCTCTGTTCTCTCTTTCTCCACCTCACCTTGCAGTGCTAGAACCTGAGAGAGAGAGAAAGCAACGGTGAAGAGAAAAAAAAAAGTGCCTTCATTTCATACTCGCTATATAGTTGTCCCTCGTTTATAGCAGTTAAATGAATTTCCGCTACATATGATTCAATGTTAACATAAATATATAGTTGATATTTATGTAGTTAGGGCATAGAAAACCTGTTTATAACTATTATTATTACAGCTCTCTGGACATCAAGTAACACCCCTATAGTCAACTTTATACTCTTATTATTCATTGTTTACACCACATTGCAACTGTCATGCTGCACGGACGGCCGCTAGTTAGCAAGCTAGCAAGCGACCATACTAGAAAGCTAACCAGTCAGCATCTAATTTTATTATGTGATCTATTCCAAAGTAATTAATATGCATGTTCAAACATGTTTAAATAAAATTACACCTTAAGCAATTGATTTCTTTTAAACTTAAGAAGCCAAAAAAAATTACCACTTCCACAGGATTGGAGGAGGACTTTTTTTTTCACTCTATCGTATCGGACACGCCAAGGCTGACTGTTAAGGTAATGTAGTGTTGGAATTTTAATGGAATTCTAGGAGCCTGCTGGGGGGCCGTGCTCCGGCGTCTTCCTAGTCGGACCCTCGCTTTTGGAGGGAGTGTGGTTTGGGATGCATGGCGGTGTTCACCACAAACATCTCCTCATTCTCTGTTTCACTCTGATGCAGTTATCCTGTCACTGCAGACTAATGTAGATTTAATGTAGATTTGTTGCACGTGTCATCTGGATGGTCATTGTTCAAGAGGTTCTGTTTCTTTTCTCGTTGTTTTTCTTGTTTGTTTATCATTATTAGTAAATATGTATGTATGTATGTATACATATATATGCACACTGTATGTGTGTGTATGTATGTACTGCATGGATATGTGTATGTGCACAGTATGTGTATGTATACGTGTACGAGTATGTGTGTATGTATGTATGTATATATACATATACATTATATATATATATATATATGTGTGTGTATATATACATGTATATGTATGTATGTATATATGTATATGTATGTATGTGTATGTATATGTATGTATGTGTATATGTATGTATATATGTATATGTATATATATATATATTAGTATTATCATTCATTCATTCATTCATTCATTTTCTGTACCGCTTATCCTCATTAGGGTCACGGGGATGCTGGAGCCTATCCCAGCTGGCTTTGGGCGAGAGGCGGGGTACACCCTGGACTGGTCGCCAGTCAATCGCAGGGCACATATAGACAACCACGCACACTCACATTCATACCTATGGACAATTTAGAGTCACCAATGAAGCTAACATGCATGTTTTTGGAACGTGGGAGGAAACCGGAGTAGTATTATCATTATTATTATTATTATTGTTTTTTCTTTCCCCTGTATTTTTGCTCATTTTGGTCTGTGACTGTTCTGGTTGTCGCTGAAATTGTGATTATCACGGTTGTTTATAATATGGTTGAAATATGTTTGTGAGGTTCTTCTGCACCCTTTCTTATATCCCCCACCGCACCCGTCCCTTTTCAGGTCAGGTCCGGCATCAAAACGTGGCGCAAAAAAAAAAAAAAGGTAATGTAGTGTTAAGGTAATGTAATGAAATGTAAGTTTTGTAGCATTGCTGCCGCCTAGTGACCAAAATGTACATGTCACTTGTATTTCAATATGTTTTGACTTATAATAGACCGCAGTCTACCACAAACCAGCAACCATTTATTAATTATTTACTGGAAATCTGTGATATTGCAAAGGCCAACTGTACATGCGATCATGTGCACCATCAAAATGTAGCATATGAGCCACATACTACAGTGTATGGCAGCCTTTTCATGTCCCACAGATGGAATACAGACCAATAAAGTTGTTATTAGTGTGTGGCCTCAAATATTGGAAAATCATCAATAAGACACGACACAGCTTTCATCTAGGAAGGGTTCAAGTAACTTTCTCCCCTTTGTGCAGAGGCCTGTTAAGTTCTTGCAGGTGTATCAAGCCACTGTACTTTGAGGATGACCCAGGTGCAGGTCCAGTCTTTAAACATGATCTTAACCTAAAAAGTCTGGTCCAGCTCAGCTCATTAACAGTGGCTAGTTTATGAGAGGCTGGCTGCTTTGAAGCCGACTTCTAGAATTTAGCTTGGACCTGCACTCTGTCCTGCACTCTGAAGTCCCAGTGAGTAAATGACTAACTAACATATTCAAATCAAATACATCTTAAGCTGTTGTTGGTCTTACAGATTTAACCTGCTCATTGTCACATTTCTTTCCATGTTCTCCACCTGTTTTTCTGATTTTACAGGAACAGACATACTTTGATCTTTACTGGACCCGCGTCCCCGTTTCCAGCTTTTTTGAAGTTAAAAAGTTACAAGTTTGAGCGTGTACCTTTGTATCATAGCCGAGCTGCAGTTCATCTTTTTCTTGCTGGAACTTCAAATCCTGATCCTGAACAGAGACAACCGATGAGTGACCTTGCAAAGAATTCAAATCTCTTTCTGCACCCCGTCTCATACCCTAACTTGTGTTTGTCTCTGATGTTCACTGACCAGGAGCTGCTGTTTGAGCCGGGCAATAGTGTTTTCAAAGTCCTCCATCACCTCAGAGGCCTGCAAGAGAAAGATGTGCACTGAAAAGGCAAAAAAAAAAAAGACCATATTCGCAGAATACAATCATATTGTTCAGAGAGAAAAATTGTAACAAAGGAAAAAAAAATGGACACAAAGTCGGGAAAACGGTCAGAATCTAATGAGAAAAAAGTTTAGCAAGTTGAGTATGAACCAAACAACAAAAAGTGATATAAAATACTTTTTTGGATCGCATCTGCATCAAATGTGGCTGTTCCTGGAATCTATTCCTAAAAAAATACACTCACTGAAATTACATGTTTATACATTTTTTGGAGTCTCTAACCTGGGTTTTTATTTCTTTATTTTTATTAACAAATACATATTTTATTATATTACCCAATTAATGTATGATGGGTCGGTAGAGAGAATGATAAGAGGTGCCAGTCTCAACACTGTTTATATTTTGTGTGGCAATTTTGACTATTCAGTCGGCAAAAACTATTCCTTCAGTTTGCCATATACATATATATATATATATATATTTTTTTTTAAATTAACCTCATGTCAGTGCTTCCTTAACACTGGGAGTTCAATGGCGTGTCTGAACCACTGCCCTAAAGTAACGGTAATGTTATTTCTTTTGAACATTGCACAGTTCAACATGTCTGAAAAGGAGTAGGAAGAAGCAAAACCTGTTTAAATCCTACCCCGTCTCCAAGAAATTACTTATAGCATTTTCAAGTACTCTTTTAAATATCATTTTCCAATAGGGGGAGGAAAATAACTATATAAATTGATAAACAGATAGCATATGGAATGATGAAGGATGTGTGGAAACTGCTGCTTGGATGTTCTGGCAAAGCGCAGCTAGTGACTAGTAACATTCTCCAGGCATCACCTTAGCCGCAGAGAGAGCGTGCTCCTTGCGTAAATGGCTCAAGTTGGCCTCGTGTTTGGCTTGGAACTTCTGCAAAGCCTGTTCAGACAGCACGCTCTGGTCATCCTTCTCTTTCTGAAGGACCGTGAACCTGTGGACAGGTCAAAGCATCGCGGGTGGGTGGGATACCATGTCAAGGTCATCATCCTATCCTTTCTTGGTCAAACATGTCCAGACCTTCTGTTAGCCTCCTGCAGTTCAACATTGATGGATGCAAGGTGGAGCTCCAGCTGGGTCTTCTCTTGTGTCGCCTTCTGACGCAAGGCATTGCTTTTTTCCAATTCCACACACTGCTGCCTCACTTGCTGCTCCAACTCACACACCGTGTGCACCTATAAACCACACAAACATATGCACCAAAATCCATTACTCCACAACTTTCTATGTTCTCAACTGAACTTACGGCGAGGTCGACTTCAAATAAACTCTTTTACACTGATTTTACCCTCCAAGAGATGCGAGTCATCAAAAAGTAACATCTTTTGCTGCACAAACTGTGCCAAAGGTCACAGCAGCACTGCCGCAGCATGGGAACGATCTTATCATGTGAAGCTGTCTTAGAAGACGTCTCCTTTGCCTTTTCTTCTCCCCACTCACTCACTCACTCACACCCGTTTCTGAAGAGTTTGAGCTTTGAAGCTGTAACTGCAAGCAACTACACGAGCAACATGCCCCACCTGAAGGACATGTATTTGCAGGTGACACACCGCAATAACTCAATGATATATTTCTTCTCACCAGACACCGTCTGTGTTATTTATTAGCTTGAGTAACATGTACTAAAATATGAGTTACACTTAATAGGCAAATTGATCTTTTTGCCACAATTTTTGTACAACATTGCATGAAACAAACCCACGTGCCGCTGAATCGAGTACCAAAAAAAAGCACCCTACAGGTTGCTGACTCACTGTGTATTTTCCATTGAGTGTTACTGCTGAATAACCCGCCAGGATGTACAGCAGTGCTTCCCAACCCCCAGAGCCTTTTTGTCACACGCGCATTTGACCAAAAGTAGAATGCAACACAACAGTTCTGATTTTGGCACAGCATTGCCACAGGCCATCATTTCCCCGGGGAAACTAGTTGCAGCGCACACATTGAATATTATTGTCCGGCTTAATATGAAATAAAAGACGGTATTTACTTATCTTGGTGGTGGGCAATTTGCTCGTGTACCACTAGGGAATGGTTGGGAATCACTGGTGTACAGGAAGTCTGCATTAACAAGAAGTTCCATCCATCAGTCATGTAAAGCTATATTTATTCTCTAATCATTTTTTGTTAATAACTGCATTTATATTTTGCAGACTACTTGCATTTACATAATTTCCCATGTAAAAATTGCCAAATTTTTTTTTTTTGCACCTTTCAGGTTTCATCAGACCATTGGTACAAATTAACAACAAAATCTCAGTTACCACTGTACATTTGTATTGTTCTGTTGTCTTGTTAGTGAAAAAGGAGTGTTCACCGATATTTAATCCTAATTTTTCCTCTACAAAAAAGTAATGGTATTCTCATACTTTTAAGAGTCACACATGCAAACCAGTGAGCTTTTCTTCTTAGCAATTCTGAACACCAGTGACCTGGAGAGATGCAGCCACTGTAAAAAAAATAAAAATAAAATAAAATAAAACCCTCAACCCTCAAATGTCTCAAACATGTTGGCAAGTTAACAAACAAAAAAATACAATAATGGCGATCAATGAAGCCATCACACAACTGTCCAGGAGATAACATACAGTATATGGTATTCTGGTGCATTCTACGAGTTGTTAGTTCACTGACTATAGAAGGGATTAATAAAAAACTAATTCACTTTGTCTTAAAAAATGTCCTCCCCGGTCTTATGTTCAGGTCAATATGAGTATGGTAATTTCAGTTCAAGCTGAGAAGCATGTTAACACCACATTGTTTTTTATAGACATAATTCCCCCATAGTTGTGTACATATCCTCAGTTGTATGTCAGTCAAAAGCGTTAATTAGACATACAGTTCACGTATTACGTCCATCATCCACAATCTGAGTAATAAAGATGAAAGTTGCATTTCAATCGGTTCACCGCGTAATCTTTGCTGCGAAGGTGCGACAACAAATCGAGAGTGGAGTATAATGTCACCTGATTAAAAGTTCATGACGTGGGTTAGACACGCACACCGTTACGAGCAACATAATGAATTACACTTGATATTGCACTTGATATCAAAGCCTCTCCAAGCGCTTACTCTGAGGACTTGGTGATGGTAAGCCACTATGTAGCCACAAGTGAGGCTGCCAGTGTGCGCCATCAAACCCTCTGACCACCACTCACACACACACCACTTTCATACTTGGCAATGTGGGTAAAGTGCCTTGCCGAAGGGCACAAGGAAAGTTTATTTCCTCCCACTGTGGCACCTGGTGTTCCTCTGAGGTCTCCCCTCCATGTACTGACCAGGCCAGAACTGACCCCGCTTTTGACAGGTAGGTTTTGGCCACAACATAATGGGCTCCCTTGGATTAGAGTTTGACTCCCTAGCCAAAATCTGTCTATAGTGTCCCAAACACTCTTCTCATTCTTCACAGAGACTGGACACTCAATTCTGCAAACTAGTTTGTAAGGTGCACAGTTAACCAAAAACAGACATATTTGTAGTGTAGCATGTTCAATCAGAGGTATTGGGAGTTCAATAAATAAGCCCTCCAATAACTGTAATATTTCCTTCAGTAGCAATAAGATTTGTCTAAAATTGACTCATACAAAAACCGAGGATCCATAGTATAATGGTTCCGTGAGAAAAATGTGGCGTTTTCAGGCATGTTCCCATTTTCCAATCATGTTCAAAAGTGATTGCCGAGTGCATAATTGTAAAATATACAAGCACCTAAAGAAGGTTTTTGCGGCCCCCTGTTGTTGAACACAAATATGGCTTCTATGCATAGCGTGTCTTTATATTATATTTGTCTATAAGACGGCATGGAATGCTGTACGGGCAGGCTGATAAAGACGTGATAAAGGCGATGATAGGCTTCTCATTAAAGATGGTGCGTGCCAGTGGATCTGAATGATGATAGAGGCCGGTGATGACACGGCGCAAAGAGGGGAGAGCGGTGCATTTGAGCACACGAGAAAAGAGACTTGCGCTTTTGTGCTAGCAGCGCAGGGTGTTAAGACAATAAGAGGCCTGTGTTTTGCAGGCAGGCACACGTGCTGACACTTCTGGTCTCTGGCGGGAGATGAGAAAAAGCACCTGTCCTAGCTCAGGCTGGTACACCTGGACACTTTCAGTAGGAGCAAATTACATCCGCTAATTAGGTGTTCCTGATGTGAATTACTGGGTGTGAACTGCATAAGCTGCATTTCAAAAGAAAGGTCTTTGAAGATCAAAAATCTGGAGCGTTTGACAAGGAAAATATACAGCAACTCGATGACAGCCCGGATCACTCATCTCATGATGTTTATGTTCCGTGTAGATGCAGGTTGTGAAAAGAGCAGCACAAACATAATTAAACACAATTGGGGTGAAACAATTTGAATTTCTGACAATTTTGAAGGGAAATACTCCTTTTAAGTACACAAAACATAAAACATGATGTCATGCAAGATGCCAGTGTATCATGCAAGCTTTTGATTTAGCTTTCTGCAAAATTTATTCCAAAAGGAGTTGGAGTTAGATTTTTTTTTTTTATGAGTTTTTCAGCTGGTTTACAAACGTATGTAGACATTGACAGCCGTTCCAAACCTTGGACATATTTCCAACATATGGATAGTGGTTGACAGTTCATACACTGTTTGGCCAAAAAAAAAAAAGGTTATATTTGGTTGGATTGCCTTCAGCGTTGATTACGGCACGCATTCCCTGTGGCATTGGTTCCATACGCTTCTGCAATGTCATAAGATTTATTTCCATCCAGTGTTCCATTCATTCTTCTCCAACATCTTGCATTGATGAAGGTAGAGTCTGACCGCTGCGCAAAGCCTTCTCCAGCACGTCCCAAAGATTCTCAATGGGGTTAAGGTCTGGACTCCATGTGTGGAAAATGATGTCTCATGCTCCCTGAACCACTCTCTCAAAAGAATCCTGGCATTGCCATCTTGGAATTTTCCCCAGTGCCATCAGGGAAGAAAATATCCACTGAGGGAATAACTACTCATTCAGTTTATCCAGGTACTCAGCTGACCTCATTTTCTGAGCCCATACTGTAGTGTTGCTGAACCTAGACCTGACCAACTGCAGCAATCTCGTACCTATTTTCTTGGTTATATCTAGGTGGCGACTTTTTTTGGCCAGGCAGTGTATATTATTACTCTAGCAGAGTTTTTATTTTTTTTTTTAGCTTTTGCAGTCACTCAGGCAGAAGCTATTGGGCAGGCTGAAGTGTGATAATAGCCAAAAACAATAGATAATAGTGAATAGGTGAATAGGTAATAGTGAACCAAACAAGACTTTCAAAATGAGCTGTGGTGCTGCTAGCACAATAACTAATTTGATTTAAATGTAAACAGTTTGAGCAAAATTTTAGTCACACCCGCAGAATGAGGCGCAAGAATGAGTGTTTAAAAACTGCATGGAAAAGCGTGGCTCGAGGAACCACACAAGTGTGGTGAATCCCACATCTGCTTTTTTGTAATATTCTTATTGAACATACTGTACCTAGATGTTTTATTATTAATGGCGTTAACCTTTTTCCCCTCCGTGAATCACCACCTTATCGTGGTGGAGGGGTTTGAGTGCCCGAGTGATCCTAGAAGAGATGTTGTCGGGGGCTTTATGCCCCTGGTAGGGTCTCCCAAGGCAAACAAATTCTAGGTGACGGGCCAGACTAAGAGTGATTCAGAGGACCCCTATGAAGAAGATCAAGAGAAGTGACCGCACCTCGCCCGGACGTGGGATACCTGGGCCTCACCCTGGATCCAGGCCTGGGGGAGGGGCTCGCAGGCGAGCGCCTGGTGGCCAGGTGGAATGTCACTTCTCTGGTGGGGAAGGAGCCCAAGCTTGTGGAAGAGGCGGAGACATTCCAACTAGATATAGTCGGACTCACCTCAACCCACAGTTTGGGCTCTGGAACCAAATTCCTTGAGAGGGGCTGGACCTTGTTCTTCTCTGGAGTTGCTGCAGGGGAGAGGCGGCGAGCTGGTGTGGGCTTATTATTTGCCACCCGGCTTGGTGCCTCTGTGCTGGAGTCATCCCAAGTAAATGAGAGGGTTATTTCCCTACGCCTTAGGGCTGGGGAAAGGGTCCTGACTGTGGTTTGTGCATACACGCCGAACAGCAGTTCAGAGTACCCAGCCTTCTTGGAGTCTATCAGAGGGGTTCTGGAGAGCACCCCAGCTGGTGACTCCATAGTTCTGCTGGGAGACTTCAACGCCCATGAGGGCAATGACAGTGTGACTCGGAGGGGCGTGGTTGGGGGGAACGGCCTCCCTGACCTGAACCCGTGTGGTGTGTTGTTGCTGTACTTCTGTGCGAATCACAGTTTGTCCATAAAAAACACCATGTTCGAACATAAGGATGTCCATAAGTGCACTTGGCACCAGGACACCCCAGGTCGCAGGTCTATGATTGACTTTGTGGTCGTATCATCAGACCTGCGTCCGTATGTTCTGGACACGCGGGTGAAGAAAGGGGCTGAGCTGTCAACTGACCACCACCTGGTGATGAGTTGGATTAGATGGCGGGGAAGGATGCCGGACAGACATGGTAGACCCAAACGCGTAGTGAGGGTGTGCTGGGTTACTAAGTGCTGAGTCTTCACCTCTTCATCTCCGGCAGAGCTTCGCCTGCATCTCGAGGGAGGACCGGGATATTGAGTCCGAATGGGCCGTACTCCGTGACTTCATTGCTGAGGCAGCCAGTCGTAGTTGCGGCCGCAAGGTGGTCGGTGCCAGTTGTGGTGGCACGCCCTGGACCCGATGGTGGACACCGGGGGTTAGGGCTACTGTCAAGTTGAAGAAGGAGTCCTATCAAGCATGGATGGCTTGCGGGACTCCCGAAGCAGCTGACAGGTACCGGCAGGCCAAGCGGCACGTGGCTTCGGCGGTGGTCGAGGCAAAAACTCGGGTGTGGGAGGAGTTCGGTGAGGCTATGGAGCACGACTTTTGGTCAGCCTCGAAGAGGTTCTGTCAAACCATCCGACACCTCAGAAAGGGGAAGCAGTCCCCAGTTCACACTGTTTACAGTGTGGACGGGGGCTTGCTGACCTCGACTGTGAGTATAGTTGGGTCGGTGGAAGGAATACTTTGAGGCCCTTCTCCATCCCACTGACATACCTTCCGTAGAGGAAGCAGAGTCTAAGGATACGTACAGGCTGTGACCTTCAGCGTTTACTGGAGCGGTTTGCAGCTGAGTGTGAAGCTTCTGGGATGAGACTCAGCACCTCCAAATCCGAGGCCATGGTTTCTCAGTCGGAAACGGGTGGACTGTACCCTCCGGGTTGGGAGTGAGATCTTGCTTCAGGTGGAGGAGTTTAAGTATCTCGGGTTCTTGTTCACGAGTGAGGGAAGGTTGGAGCGTGAGATCGACGGACGGATCGGTGCAGCATCCGCAGTAATGCGGGCACTGTACCGGACCGTCGTGGTGAAGAGAGAGCTGAGCCGGAAGGCAAAGCTCTCTGTTTACCGATCGATCTACGTTCACACCCTCACCTATGGTCATGAGTTATGGGTCATGACCGAAAGAATGAGATCGCGGATACAAGCGGCAGAAATGAGTTTCCTCCGTAGGGTGGCTGGACTCACCCTAAGAGATAGGGTGAGTAGCTCGGCCATCCAGGAGGAGCTCAGGGTAGAGCCGCTGCTCCTTCACATCAAGAGGAGCCAGTTGAGGTGGCTCGGACATCTAGTCCGAATGCCTCCTGGGCGCCTCCCCGGTGAGGTGTTTCGGGCATGCCCAGTCGGGAGAAGGCCCCGGGGTAGACTTAGGACACGCTGGAGGGACTATGTCTCACAACTGGCCTGGGAACGCCTCGGTGTCCTCCCGATGGAGCTGGAAGAGGTCGCCGGGGACCGGGAAGTCTGGACTTCCCTACTGAAACTGCTGCCCCCGTGACCCGGACCCGGATAAGCGGAGGAAAATGGTATGGAACTTTTTACACTTTTAAATTATAGCTTCATCTGCCATTAATATTAGGTTCATGTTAGTGTTGTTTTTGTCCCAAACTTCTTTTTACACTTGTGTTACAATTAAAATTAAGCTGTGTAAACCACATTTGCAACTCAACTCTGCATTACCACTTTTTTGTTGTTCCTTAAGGATGTTTGTCAAAAAAAAAAAACTGTTTTTGCATTGACTTATCAGTGGTTAAATTATTTTTACACTTGTAAGACTTAAATCATTGCCTGCAGAGTTAATAAAGGTTATGGATTATTACAAATTAAACCAGACTTAAATACAGGCAGGAGTTGTTGCTAGAAAAACATTGAACAGCAGTTCACTTCCTTTTTACAATATGCATCAGGCGCATGTGCAGCGCAACTTACTTTTGGATCACATTTTCTTTTGTTATGAAAGTTAGGACTGGCTGTTTTATTGTTCTAGCAATAATTGCACAATTGAGAGCCATGAGGCAATTTGCATTACAATACTGATTTAGAGCAATTCTTAAAAAACAAACAAACTGATTTTATGTTAAAATAATGATAGTGACAGGCTTATTTTTCCGCTTACATCAGGCACATCTGCGACACAACACACATTATATCTTCATATGTTAGAATTGAGTGTTTTTTTTGTTACACTCGCTCAACAATTATGAATGTTAAAATTGAGACGTGTGAAGCCCTTTTGCAACTCGACTCTGCTTTATTTCTTTCTCTGTGTTCTTCAAATCGTTTGTAAAAATGCTCACTGTTGGCTTTCTTACCAATATACCGATGTTGTCCATTACAAAAACTGATATGGATGTTGGCGGCAGCTCTTCTTCTCTCACTAACATCAGGTCATATCTCATGTCATAAATGCACACATTCACTGGATGCATTTGACAAACAAAATAAGACATTTACTGCAATATGCAATGTAAGTTATAGAAAAAAAGTGCCATATTTATTTTAAACATTTTGTCTGAACACAATAGTCTAAAACAAATCAATGGTCAATATCTAATTTAGTTATTCTAAACTTAAGAAAGGGTTCCAAAGAAGGAGAAAGAGGCCAAAAACATACCATACCATAACATACTTTTAACGAGATCATGTCGGACAGGCAATGGCTGACTACATGTAGCGTAACGTCATGTCATGTCATGTCTGATCTGAACTGTCGGAACATTGTCTGTACTGCAACAATGTTTTGTTATAATTGTTTATATACCACTCATCACTATTATTTATTATTATGTTTATCATTCACCGGGTCTGCAATATAAGTTATTTGCGATGTTAAGGACATTGACTACTATTCAACACACTGTCACATTACCTTACTTATGTATTCCAACTTACTAACTGCAGGAAGTCTTACAAATGTATTGAAATAGGGGAGACCCTGCGGGAATAGGATTTAATATCCCATCCTATTCATATTTAATATGCTTCTTCCTACTCCTTTTGGAGATGTGGAACTGTCAAGTGTATTAAGTGTTGTATTCCAATGTCATTTACATGCACGTGCAAATCAAATTAAACCATTACCAATGTTTTGTGTCATTACTAATGTCAAGTGGCCAGAAAAAAATATATATACATGTCTTTATTTGACTAATAATAGGCCATAGTCAACCATAAAACAGTCCTCATTTATTAACTCATAAATGTTTGTAAAACCTGCCCTGCGATTGACTGGCGACCAGTCCAGGGTGTACCCCGCCTCCCGCCCAAAGTCTGCTGGGATAGGCTCCAGCATCCCCGTGACCCTAATGAGGATAAGCGGTATAGAAAATGGATGGATGGATGTTTGTAAAACCGTAATAGGGAAAAGAAGCGATGTTCAAATCGAGATGTAGTGAAGGACTAGTGTACAAATACACTAAATGTACGTACGCTATCTGTGTGTGTTACTTCCTGAGCTGCGATACTAAACATGATGTATGACAGAAGTCACCTTGGTGACTGTGTTTTAAAATCATGGTATTTTTTTGCATTTACATACCAATATTGGCGGACACTATCGGTCGGAAATTGCCTTTTTTATTAAGGTTCTTGGGTGGCAGCAGTTTGACCCAGAACAGATTATTCCGGTCTTATTATTTCCTATAAGAGCAAAAATGTGGTCTGAAATATGAGCTAATTGGACCCTAGAAGCTCCACTTTCTGCTAATTACTGCACTTTTTCATACAAAATCCTACTACAAACTAAGAACAGGCGCAATGAAAATATATCGCTCATTAACAACAAAGCATTTATGTGAACAAATCTTTGCCTCATTTCTTCCCTTAAAACCAAACTGCCCATATCTCTAGTCTGACCTATTTGTATGTAGCTCATGGAAAATGATGGACCATAATCAAGGGATGGGCTGGCGCAACACTTCAGAAGATAGCGGCTTGGCTTTTATTGTCAAGCACCCACTCAGTCACTGTGTCTGCTGTGCTAGGAGTATAGATAACATTCATACACATACAAGCCCCATATTTACACTCCCTGCCGTCATACTCAGTGTAACCGAGGTCTGTCATGGTACTGTACCTTGCAGACTGGATGTGAACAAACTATGCAGCAAATCAACAGAGCAGACAAAAATAAAATAGCATTTCATGGCAGTCGTTGTGACATGTTTGGATGCAGCAACTATAGTTCAAGAGGTGCTCTGATAAGTCATACGAGATAAAGTTCACTTTGAGCACACTTTATTGGGTGTGTGTATGTGCGCGTGTGCAGTAGGACAGCTAATATACAGTGACAGAGGGATCTTTTCATCCTCATAGGCCTTGTCTGTCCTTAATTATTAAAAAAAAAAGAGGCCTTACCTGCGGGCCCCTCACTGTCCACTGTGTGATGCCTTTCAAATGTGAGCTTGCTGACAGATTTAAGACAAGTAGCAATATGCGTGATTTGGGCGGCGTGGCAGGCCCTCGTGCCTGTTGACACGCTGACAACAATGCTATTCGTGAGGCACGTTGCATTTTTAGGTCCTCTGGTGGTGATTAAGCCACATTAAAAGAGCCGTCCCCACATTTTTTTCGGCTTTCATCAGCATCAAAGGAAGTACAACATGCACCAGTGAAGTCACAAAAAAGTTAGCCGACGCTTGGATCAAAGAGTTTTTCGATAAAAACAGCCAGGACACGCCATAGTTCTCACCTAAAAGTTGCACTCCATTTCACCATGGAGTAGCACTACAATGGACTAGAACTACAATGGACCCTCCAAAGCTTTTTCTTTGGCTTTTTGTGAGAGAATGGCACCAGTGGGCACCAGAATGGCACCAGAGTCTGGCTGCTCAGTACAAAAAAGAGCAATACCACTAAGCCATGCAAAAAAACAACAGATTTTTGCATAAGATACTCGTCTAGTATCCTGGTTTGCTTCACACAAAAGGGTGACATTTTGCAAAAACATGCAAAACATTCAATTAAAAATAGGCCATTTTTTCCACAGAATACCATAAATCTGTAAGAATTTGTAAACGGGGGGTAATCCGGGTACAATGCATAGCATACATGCTAGAAAGCCCACCTCTGGTGTAACACAGTCTTAATGATTGACAGTTTCACCCGTTTGAATTTCCTATGTACAGTATTTTTGTTCTAATGTGCAATAATAGAAGTGGTGCAGAAAAGAATAGGCTCACATAAATTGTAGTAATCTTCTTAGAGTGAAGGAAGTGTCAGCATTGTGTTGCATGCACACAGTCAGTTGCTATAAGCAATGCAATGGAATGTGCTAACAATTCAAGCTTTGTAAGGAATCCAAACACCACGCGGACAAACAAACACACATTTTGTACTCACGGTGGATTGGCAGCGAGCGTTATACTCGGCCTCCATTTTGGCCAGCCTCATCTTGGTGGTCTCCAGCAGCTCTTTTATGTTGTCGGTGTGCTTCTTCTGCAAGTCAAACTTCTCCTGCTCCATCTCTGCCACTGCTGCATGTAGCTGGCAGAGGGGCAGCATCATAACGTAAACAACTCACCAAGACTCTAGTGTCGTTATACACATTGTCATAGGAGTGTTTTTTTTTTTTTTTACGTTGTACACAGGTTAACTTCACAGCAATCTTGAGCTAGACTCTGCTGCTTGGGGGCCCAGCTTTCTGGTGGAAGTAGCGTATCAGTTTTGTTGGGAACCCAAAGGTTGCAAAGTAAAATAAAAAAAAAAAAAAGCTTCCTGGTCGCTATGCAGGTCTTATGAGCCATGTCCCCTTCCCTCACAAAAGGTTAGAGGTGGAGGTGTTGATTATTAAAATCCCCTGCTGTAGTAATCGGCTGGAAAGAAAACCTGCAGGGTCTCAGCCCTCCATGGCATGAGTTTGAGCTTAATGTTACCAGTGATGAACATATGTTTACATTTGCATGACAATTAAAACAACTGTCCACTATGGTTATTTAGTAGTGTTCAAACGTACTAATTCCAGGCCTCTTTGCTCAGAAATGGCTTCTCCCTTTTTGGAAAGAAAGACTATAAACATTTTTTTGCACAGTCTGTTCTCTGACAGCTCTATTGGTAACATATGTTTGTATGTGGTGGGGGTGTAATATTTTTGGGTGAAAAAAGTGTAATTTGGAGCCAAGCAAGGAAAGCACCTTTATGGATAGTCAAATGTTACAATAGAGGCTCGTAGCATGTAGAGGCTCCACTGTGTACTTCTACCTGCATAAGTCAGCTCTTCACATGAACACACTCCTCAAACTTTACCTTCTTCTCCCACTCATTTTTCAAGGAGTCGGTGCTCTGATCGGTCATCTTCTTCAGCTCAGCGATCTGCAGGTCTTTGCTCGTGCAGATGACCTGGGATTCCTTCAGAAGACTTTGAACTGTGAGGCCAAGAGCATACAAAAATGCACAAGGAAAAGAACATCGGTCAGGGTGCATGGAAACACACAAACGCAGACATGCATCTCCCACTATGTGTCAATGTGAATGCAGAAAGCAATGTGAATAAAGACACTGCAATTGACAAATGTCTGGTGGTTTCTCTTTGCTTCCCATCAGATGCTTACAGGGACGCGACTCAGCAGAGAAGAGGAGAACCTACTGAGAGCATGGATTCTATTGAGGTGTTTTGATCGAGCGTCACAGCTGGATAACATCAATGCACAGCACTGCATCTTTCCAAACTGAATCTATCGGGAGGATTTCACCAAGAGTGTTCTTAGACATGACTATACACTTCCTTGCAGTTAACCCTGCAATGCTGTGACCCTTCACCTTTCCTCTCCAGTTTGTGGATCATCTCCTCGGATTCCTTCTGCTTTGCGCGATGTAAAGTCTTCAGCTCTTCAATCTCGACATTCTTACGGTCCAGAATCTGGTTTTGAATAGACATGGGATGATAATCAAATAATATTCAATGCAAATGTGTGTGTGTGTGTGTGTATATATATATATATAGTGTCATATTTCTTCTGCCTCAGACCGCCATACCTGTGTAGGTACGAATGTACGCACAAAATAAAACATTTCTTTTATTAATAAAAATAAAACAGGCCTGAAAACATTTTTATCTCCAAAATGGGGGGCGCAGCAAGAAAAAGTTTGGGAACCACTGCACTAAACTAATATTCAGTTGTATGAGCACAGTTTTTTATAACTGCTTCACATCTGTGTGACATGGAGTCAACCAACTTGTGGCAGCTTTTAGCTGTTATTCCAAGATTTTTCAAATTTCTTGGTTTTGCTTCAGAAACAGCATTTCACCCCACAAGTTCTCTATTGGATTATGGTAATGGTTTATATTTATTTGAACATGCATGTAAATGACATTGGAATACATCACTTGATACAATGGACAGTTCCATATGTCCAGACGGAGTAGGAAGAAGCAAAGCTTATAAAATCCTACCCCCGTAGGGTCTCCCCTGTTTCAATACATTTGTGGACTTCCTGCAGTTACTAAGTTGGCTAAGTAAGGTAAAGTGACAGTGTGTTAGATAGTTCTTGTCACGGTAAATAAATTATATTGCCGTCCTGATGAATGATACTCATAATAAATAACCATGATAGTACAGTATCAGTACAGACATGTACTCACTAGAAATGAAAATTTCCTAGTTCAAGTATAAGGTGATAGTAACCAACATTGTTTGATTCCACATACTGAAGTACTAAAAATTTTTAGTGTTGTTCTTGCATATTTGTGTTTTAAGTTGAGTTTATTTATAAGATCATATTTGTCCTCTTTTATTGGGAAAAATTGTATAACAGTTTTTGGTCCGGGTTTTGGGCTGGCCACTCCATAACAGGAAGTTTGTTGGTTTGGAACCAAGATATTGCTCATTTACTAGTGGGTCATTGACTTGAAACACAAAAAAAATAGTCAGTGCACAAAAATACAAAACAAGTTTCCAACAGGTTCTACGAAATATCAAATACTGAACTAGATAATACAGTAGTATACAGTCAGTAGTATACTGAACTAGGAATAAATCTGGATACTATGATCCAGAATAGAAAAAAATCAGAAGCTTTTGGAATTTATCATTTTCTTTTATGTATGTACAAATAATTTCACAGTATCAATATTGAAAAAAATATAATGAGAGAAATATTTCCCTTACATGACATTGCCGTCAACTATTATTTTATTAATATTGTATAAAAACCGATGCTTTTCTACTTATTTAAACTTAACTATATTTAGTTAAGTTTTCCCACACCAAGTTCATCCAAAAATGCCTTTACGCCACTTACTTCAACAGAGAATTGCCCCAACGGGAAGCCCAGAATGTTCCAAAATGTCTTGATATTGGACAATTAGACAGACATGGCAAATTTCAAATACTCTCCGTTTGATGGAGAATATGCCACATTCCATATGCACAGCTAATCCTTAGAGGACTGCAGTGTAAATGAGTAAATCAGCACCTGAACGCAGCACCTGTGCAGAGATGCTGATGCGCTAACTACATGTACACGATGCTCACCATCTGTGTGCAATTAGTAAATTAGACCATGGAGGTTTGATGCGCTGTGAAGTGAAGTGTAAAAGCCTTGCAACAATTTTTGGTTCAAACAGTCAATACACTAACACCTTCTATTTTAACAACAAAAACAATTGATTTAATTAATAAAACAGACAACAGATGATTTTATGGACAAAAATGGCAGCCAAATGTGTATTCTGCCAGAAACTGGACATGGGTGATGAAAGGAGGATCAAAGTTCCCACCACATTTAGGAATGACCCATTTCCCCCCCTGTTTACCAACCCCATGCAGTGAAAATATCTTTATAGGGGAGAAATGCACCAACACAGTGCCTTGTCCTGCAAGAAAAGTGTCTGGGACGTGAGGAAATTATAGCTTTTAGGGTGGCAATTTTGGGGGGCTTTTTGTTCCTTTTTAGACCACATCCCTGCTCCTGCTGCGGCAGGAACCGAGTATATAGAGGAAAACTGGCTTAGAAATTCCAGGAATATGCTTTCTTTGTAGAGAAAACACACAATCAAATAATTTTTAAAAATCACCCGTACTTTTCCACTTAATACAAAACTACACAAAATACATTCTTCATTTTTAAATACAGAAAGGGTGCAATATTCATTTGTCTATGTCCAGGAGTGTCCAAACTCCAGCCCATGGGCCATTGAGGGTCCCTAGCTCACCTTGTATTGCCTAGTGGCATATTACAATAATAATGCCATTATATTCATTCATAATAATATTGCCAAAGCACACTGCCATAGGACTCAATTTGTTAAAATGAGCGCCGTGCTGTCATAAATGACTGACAAAATAATTACAGGTGAGTATTTCAGCATGAGTCAATATGGTTTGTTCACTTTGAAGACCGCTTGGAACAAAATAGCTTTAGTTTGATGGATGATGTGACGTTGCCTTTTTGCAATTTCATGTTTGACCTTGTATATTTGCTTCACCTTAAGGTCAGTGGCAATCACCAATCTTCAATCGTCCCCAAAAATGAATCTACTATATGTTTGGAGAATGACTGAACAGTATTGCAGTATTATGGTAGTTTACCAAACCTAAGTGGTGAAAACACAATAAAATAAAATAAAATGGTGCAGTGATATATAGTGCAGAATGCATTTTGACCTACACTAGCTTGGTTTTAGCGTATTTAATGCACAAACCATGAAAAGTCCTTTGTTTTTTCCTGTGTAAGACCCTCAGTAGAAAAAAAAAGTATGGACACCCTGCTATACATCATTCAAATGGTGCTAATTAAAGTGAAACCTTCCATGAGGCTCGTCAGCAAGCGCCCCCTAAATCACTTCTCTTTGAAGCCATTAGATGGAATACGGAGTCAAATGCAGAGGAAATTAAATTGGACATAACTCGCCATCTGTGTTTAATTAAACAGGGGGGAGGGAGAAGCTGGCTGTCAGTCTGTCTCGTCAAGCACAAAGCACTGGGCATCTTAAAGCAAAGAGAAAATTGCAGCGTCCCCCCCATTTTATTAAAAGCTTCTGTCGCAGCAAAGGAAAGTCATGTAGCAGACCTGACAGATACCAGGTGCTCGTTCTGCAGCCTATCAGATAAGCACCTAGTGTGAAATAAACCATCTTTTAAGGCTTTGAAGAGATTATTGTCTGCAGCATGGAAGGGAAGATTTGAGTTGTTTCTTTTCATTAGACACCAGGAGGAGATAAGAGGCATTGAAGCAGCATAATGTAGTGTAAGTAGTTGTCAAGAACTCTCAAATTTGAAAATGTGACAGTCCGGTCAGACATTCTTTGTAGGTATGGAACGACACAAGATGCAACCAATAAAATAAGGACATTTAATCCAAACTGGGTCATACAGCACTTTACAGTGCAGCCAAACCTCGATTTTGCCTGGGAACGCCCGTTTCCATGCGATTCGGTTAGATTACATTTTTCACCAAATCGGTTTCGCCTCGGTTCTCAACAAACCGGCAAACAAACAAAGTGCATAATAATGTGCGTACATCATATCAAAAGCAGTAAGCTTGAATTTCTCACAGTAGGTGACCTGGTGGAGTTCTGAGTCGATTTAGCTTGGGGTGGGTCACGGCCGCAATAAAGCAATAAAACCTGCAATAGAAGTCTGTTGTCCCAGCGATCAAGTCTGGTGCTTGTGTGTCTCTCATTACAGTGACATCATTGCTATCTATTGGCCAGTGAACCATACAATCACCACAATTTCTTTGAATGCATCTTCTGAAGCGTTATATTTGAATGCTTCATTTAGGCAAAAACATATGTACAACTTGCTTAAATGTTTTTTTTTTTTTTTAAACTAATAATATGGTGTATTCAATCACAAAACAGCAATAACGTATTAATTTAGTTTTGAAATACAGTGATAGTGAAGCCCCAAAATTTGAAGCGTGAATTCATTAATTTGAAGCAATATTATATTTTTTTTCTGTGGCAGCTCCCATCTTTTGTTCTTACTTTGTCGACAGCTGCATCGTGTCTCTGCTGCATTCTCAGTTTCTCCTCAAGGTGCTTGGACTCCAGTATTTTGAGCCTCATGTCAACCTGAAAACACAAAAAACTAAAGTGACACCATGTTCACTTTTTGAGCGGTGAGAAAAATGCTAAATAAACAAAATAAACAATTCAACAACTTGCATGTAAGTGACAGAATAACTAAGATAACATGACTTCAGATGAAAGAAGTTGCACACTCATGAATTCAAAGTGACATTTAAAAAACCCACGTGAAGCTTCAAAAATGTGAATGATGTGACGGTGCATCAAACTCAACTCATGTCTGCTTGGGTGTGCCTTGAAAATGTGAGGCTTTGTGTTTTTGTCTGCATAAACACAACGATTAATCATCAAAAACATTTGTTTTCATTCCCATGCTGTGTTTTTACGGGATCAAAAATTTAGCATTGTCTTGTGTGTGTGTCGAAACAAGCACCCCTTGGCTTCTTTGTGACACAGGTGACAAAATGGTAACGCTTTTGTTGCATAAGAAAACAACATCTAATCGTAGCTCTTTAGGGGGGAACATTTTACTTTAGTGACCTTGGCATGCCCTTAAAAACGTTGGCTGGGTGTGGAACTTGTGTGTTACACTTGCCATTGTTTACAACAATCTCACCAGCCGTTCGCTACTTACTGCTATTACAATATCGGTTCTGTAGCCGCTGTGCAGTGATGAAAATTTGAAGACCAGATGAGTAATTGAATACATCTACATTTTGAACTGCAAGTGCAAACAACCAAACTGAAATTCCACAAACTTTCAAAGCCACAATGTTGGAAAAAATATGGTTTCACTCAGCCATTCACACTGTCGATATCTTTAACAATTGGAGATTCAAGGGGTGTATGGGGGTCAAAAGGCAGACACCTATGTGGAGATGTTGCAAGGAGCACCCCTTATGACTGAAGACAGTCTTGGGTTTTATTTCTTAGCTATGAGCTTATACTTTGCATCAGCTGATGTACAGCCTATTTCTTGCTTATATGCAATCAATTGCTTACTGAAAAAAACTCCCATTTATTCTTCTTTTTGTATTTTGAAGCTCTACATAGAATCCTTTTAAGATCCAACAGGGTTAAATGGAAATTCTTGCAATTTTTCAATTTAATTAGGGGCAGTGGTAATTGCTCTAAAACTGCAAGAGAAGCTCAGCTTCCCCTAAACGCCCATCGGACGCTCAGCGTTTCTGGGAGTATACGTTTGGCTTCTGCGTAATGATTGGATGATCTGTCTGAGGCGGAATCCCTTTGGGATTGACAGTGAAATGAGCGAATCAGCGACCTTGAAGTACAAACATCTTCCGTAGCATTCTCCAAGTTTTTTATTCCGTTGTGGCTGCACGGTGGATGAGTGGGTAGCATGTTGGCCTCACAGTCAGGAGGTTCAGGGTTTGAATCTCCGTTGGGCATCTCTGTGTGGAGTTTGCATGTTCTTCCCGTGCGTGTGTGGGTTTTCTCCGGGTACTCCGGTTGAATCCCACAATCCAAAAACCATGCATGTTAGGTCAATTGGCGACTCTAAATTTTCCATTAGAGTGTGAATGTTTGTTTGTCTATATGAGCCCTGCGATTGACTCGCGACCAGTCCAGGGTGTACACCGCCTCCCGCCCAAAGTCAGCTGGGATAGGCTCCAGCATACCCGCGACCCCAATGAGAATAAGCGGTCCAGAAAATGATTTGGATGGATGTTCTGAACTGATCAAGAGACTTTACCAGATTTGTCTTTGGTAAAAATGATTAGGGATGTAGGGTAGAATTACATATAAATAGATAAACACATTTACAGTTTGAAGTAGGATGTAGGCTGGGGGAAAACAAATGAGCTTCCCTTTCTTGAATGACAAGCAGCCACCATTGATCAGGGTAGCTTATAATAAATGACTATGTGGTCAAATTGTGCTATTTTTCCAATTCACATTCTCATGCACTCATAAACATTAAAGTTCAAAAACGAACTTTACTTTTCAAATGTTGGACAGACTCCCTCCAATTACCGCCACAGCCGTTCACTTCCAGCCAACAGCCAGCAGGGGCAAACTAATGCCCGTGGGAACAACACTCCTTATAAGGACAAGGACCACAGATGCACACCAAAGGGTTTTTCCCCATTGTCTACAGCAGCCTTCCTGTAATGATGTTATATTCTTTGGTTAATTACTATATCATATTTCTTCTGAAGTCGCTTCTCTTTTAAGTTACACATTGACAAATTGTGTTTCTCTTTGCAAACACAAAGGGAAACTTGAACAGAATAGTACAGAGGTCCAGTCGGTTTGATGTCGCGACTCATGTTTAGTCACCGTCTGTGCCGCTAGGGTGTTAATCATCCCCCGGGCAGGGTGACAGTGTAATGCCTTTGAAAGTGTGCGTGTGTGTGTGTGTGTGCATACTGAAGCGAGAAAAGGAACAACATTAGTAATACATTACACACTTAGTGTCTATAAAACTGACATAAAATCATAAAATATAGTCTCCCAATTTATTAACTGCAGGTATTTGTTTGTGCAAGCTAAATCTTCCTCGACACACAAAACACCTCTACTGTGCTACGTCTGTTTTTTTTTTTCAAACATACACGGTGGCGCTGCTGTAACATCCCAAAGTTTCACCCCATAAACCAGACTGACTTGAAATTTGTCATAGAGCTGAATGTGCTTTACAACCCCCCCCCCCGTAACGTGAAAAAATTACACACTCATGTCAGAAACCTGTTCGTTTTATCTCCTAAAGATGTAGTAACGGAAAAAGAACATTCCTGGGTTTCCTTGTGAGCTATAAAGTATTCCTTTCCATCTACAGTGTAAAAGCAGTCTGAGATGCAGTGAGGAGAGTCTTCATTAATTCACTTTAATCTAAAACTGTCCCTTTGATGAAGTTCTGTTTACTAATCTGCCTCTTTCTACCGTCTTTTTCCTGTTACTCCACCATTTGTTAGTGCAATTGAAAGGACCACATGAGACCTGTCATAGTATAAAGGGAGGGGGGGAAACGCAAAAGACAGTGACAGAGGAAGCAAGGATGAGAGGAAGGAAGAGAAAGATGGTGGTGATTGAAAAGCAGGAGAGTAAGCGGAGACCTGATTCTGCAGGCTCCCCTAAAAAAAAAAAAAAAAGGCACATGTGGGGGTGTCACTCTCTCAGCCTCTCTTCAAATGCTCTTTGGAGAAAGTTTGTCAAACTAGATCAGGGGCGTTAAAAACTTGTTTATAAAAGGCGGCAGTGAAGGAAGGAGGAGGAGGAATGTCGTACACCTAAGGCTTCACAGACGCTTTCAATCAGCCCGTCTGGGTGGTACAGCTTTTTCCCCCCCTCCTCTCTTCTTCAGAGTCATAGCTGGCGCTGTAAGATGCCATGTTGTTTGACACTCCGCTCTTGAAAGGATGAGAGGGTGGGAGTAAGGAGGAAGAGGAGGTGCGTACGGGCGAGGCGGAGACGGAAACGGCGCAGGGTCAAGGCCTTTTTCCTCGGGGGGGATGTCTTCACAAAACGACTGCAAAGTGTCGAGGCTTCAAAAGCAAGGTTGCTTTTGTGCATCTTCTTTGTCTTGCCTGAGATGTACAATGCTCTGGTATGCGACTTTCATCCTTTGTAAACAACACAGATGCTCAAGGATAGCCGGGATGTGCTTTACTGCTATCTACTGACAAGCAGCAAGATGCCATTTCCGCTGTCTGACAACAGAGTTGGTCCACACTGAAGATGCAGAAGCATGCTTTTAATGTTCACCTCTGAAATACAGCATCTCACAAAATGAGTTCATTTTTATAACAATATGCATTCACAAGGGACAATACCAAAGAGATGCAAAAAATCGGCGCTATTCGTGGGGATTTCATCAAAGACTACCCTCCAAATGCAGGAAAACTACGAGAAATTGAGAGGCCCATAAAAATTTACACAGTCATCCCTGGCAACTTTGCGATGCAACTTTCGTGGTTTTTCCATACTTCACGCTGTTTCCTGGTTGAATATGGACTATTATTAGTCAAAACATATTCATATTTAAGCTAAAGTAACCTAAATTCAGCATTTTCACCCATAAGAATTGCTAAATGAACTTAAATTCAAATATAAGGCATTCGAAAGATGCATTCAAAGATGCCCACAAAGTATTCTACGCTAGGCACTTTGTGTTACTGTAGGTTTGAATGATCTCAAAACAAGCACAATAACCCTAAAAAAAATTCCTCAGTGTAACCCACTTCCTGACCGCCACCCACTCGCCTCCTCTAGGGTACACATTTATAGCAACAAACATGAGTAGGAGTCTTATTTATGTCTTAAATGGCTTATTTACTCTTATTATGTCTACTGTGTCAGGTAAGACTAGTGTAAAGGTGACTAATGGATGTCAAGAGGGCTCGAATAATTATAAAAATAAATATTTAGAAGGTTGGAAAGAGTTTTTTTTTTAATTCTCTAACTAGAAAAATATTAGATAAAATTAATCGAATTAATTAATTTTAAAAAACGACTGTTGGAATTATCTGAGTAGATTCAGCTCCTGAACCCTACCCTCTCTCTTTAATTACTCGCTACACAATCCAGGTTTAAGGGTTACACACTAATTAAACCCATTTTAAATGATAAAATGTATAGGTACACACCCCCACCACACCATGCATGACCTTTTATGATGACCAATGATTACATGGAACTGGAATCACAGTGTAACCTTTAGCCTGATTGCCAGGGTCGCCAAAGAGGTTAGCAGGCTAGATAAGGTGTTTTTCCAAGCCATGTCAACATAATTCACACTGCTTGCCTGTTGGAGTTCCAGTAACATGTTACGATCTTATATTAACTTCTGTTCACCTCACTGCAAGATATGAGGCCGGATTGACAGTCGCTAACGCTTCCTTTGGTTTCGCATCTCACAGCACACGCGATGGTGTTCAAGGACGGTCAAAACAGTGGCAAATCTCAAAGTGGGCTTTCTAACAGCGGTCCATGTACATTTTATTATCACACCCAGCATTTATAAATGATTAACAATTTATGGTGAATGAGATGCATTTTATTTAAAACTTTTTTTTAAAACCAAAATCCAGCAAATTTGTGAAGTTGCAAAGGCTGAATTGCGGGTATCCATTGTACATTAGAATAGTTAGTGCACTGCTTTTATAGCAGTATAGACTCACTCTCCACTGAGAAGGACTCGACACAGCCATTAGTGTCTAAACGGGGGTTGGTGGCATGAGCGTTATGCTCTGGAGGTCACATGAGCTCTGTTGACAATAGGGAGCTGCGGTTCATTGAGGGGAAACATGAATTCCAACATGTACTGTGACATTTTGAAAGACAGAATAATCCTCTCACTTGGAAAATTTATTGAAGTACTATTATTTGTGTTTATCCTTAAAATCTGTATTTGTACAAACACAGACATCTTGTCTAATAAATGCCATACCTCTCTGCCACTATTTGAGAAATTGTGATATAGTGATTCTATATTTATTTCCTTTCCCAGTGTGAGGCACCAGTTTGAATAGCAAACGACAGAAGTGGTTGCCTTATAAGATCTTGGGCTACCAGCTTGCTCTTTTTTTAGATTAAAAAAAAAGATCAAATCTAAAATCACAGGCTTAAGCTCTATCCCAGAGGATCCGTAGATTAGAGAGACTGCATCATTATGGCATCGCAAAGCAAAACGGGGTCTGATCCCCAGTTGGGGACTTGTGACCATTAAAGAGTGACGGCTTGACACCAACACACTCATCTGCCACGCCGAGCCTGCTGCCAGCAATCCCAGAGGCCAGGTACCAAGAGGGAGTCTTTTTAAGGATACACACACTTCCACAGATCCCAACGATGGACGGGTCGCTTTAATCAGACCATCAGTGGGCTCTGCTGTTTAACTCATCAGTCGCCATTCAACGGAAGTTCCCAATAAAGGCTGCTTAACTGTGCTGAAAGAGGCATACCGTGGCAAGACTTTGCGCGACATTTTCCACAACTCCTCCAACAGTCGCGATGCAAAGGCAAGGCGGCTTACGGGGAGATTTCTCAGCTGTCACTCATTGTTCCAAAAGGAAAAGAACAGTCAGCATTCTTGTCTGTGCAGCTGGTGGCACAGTCAAAGAAGCTGAGAGCGAAAGCTGAGATGTCCATTAAGCCGCCGTGAGCTTAATGGCATATGGCATATACGTTTAACACTTGAGTAAATTTTCAGCTAAGCCTTCAGGATTAAGGGGAAGTGATGTCACTGTGATTTCCTAGACTCCAAATCCATGCGACACAGTTGCGCTGTTCTTCTTTGGCACTGCAGAAAAGACGATACTGTTTAAGGTGAGACTTGTGGCTCACTCCCACTTCACCTCCATAGGAAAATAGTGTGTGTGGTCACAGCTGTAGCTTGTGAAACGCCAGGGTTCCTGAGATCCCAGAAAGGCTTTCCTAATTGGGAATTTGGACTGACGACATGATCTATCAGGACTGTACTGACCGCAGATTATGATTCCGGGTTTATGAAATAGACAGGTGATTCCCATAACCTGGGATTAGCCTGCGGCAGATTTCAAAATAGGTTTCTGCATCATTTACTAGGAAAGCCAAGCACTAAGCCCAATTGGACACATTTCCGCATCGTCATTTTTGCCACAATTATGGAGGGATTATAGAGGGACATTTGAGTATATTTTCTTGAGTGGAATCTCTCTCTGAATGTCCTGAAAGTGGGTTTATAGCTCTATTTCCAGTTGACTCTGCAGGTTGCAGTCAGTGTGCAGTATTTCCCCGACTAAAGTCGCACTTTTCATGGAACCAATGTATCAAAAGACAGGTATATACAGTGGAACCTTGGTTATCATGTTTTTGGTTATCGTAAAACATTTACTACAATGCGGCTTGTATTAATGAAATGACCTCGGATAAGCGGAAGAAAATGGATGGACGGATGGATTTTTGGCTTCTGGAACAAATGACTGTGATTTCTTTTAGGAAACTATCTGTTACTGTCCCTTTCGATTAGAGTCAGACCTTCTGGAACAAATTAATGACACTAACCAAGGTACCCATTTATACAATGGTGTGAAAAGGTGTTTTTTTTTTTACATGTTTGGCACACGTAAATGTTTCAGATTATCAAACAAATTTAAATTTTAGTCCATGACAACACAACTGAACATGAATATGCAGTTTTAATCTTTTATTATTAAGGGAGAAAAAAAAATCCAAACCTACCTGGCCCTGTGTGAAAAACTGATAGTCCCCCTGTTAAAACATAACTGAAATTAATTGATGTCTAGTAGTCAGGAAAAGGGCATAAAGCCACTTCTAAAGCTTGGGACTCCAGAGAACCACAGCGAGAGCCATTATCCACAAATGGCGTAAATATGGAACAGTGGTGAACCTTCCCAGGAGTGGCCAGTCAACCAAAGTTACCCCTAGAACACAACGATGACTCATTCAAGCAGTCACAAGAGACCCCACAACAACATCCAAATAACTGCAGACCTCACTTGCCTCAGCTGAGGTTCATTCAGTGTTCATGACTCCACAATAAGAAAGACCCTGGGCAAAAACAGCCTGCATGAGTTACAAGATGAAATGTCTCAATGTTGCCAGAAAACATCTTGACGATTCCCAAGACCTTACTCTATGGTCTGACCAGATGAAAGCTGACCAGATGAAAACTTTTTGCAAGGTGTGTGTCCACATCTGGCATAAAAGTAACACCACATTTCAGAAAAACAACATCATACCAACAGTAAAATATTTTGGTGATAGTGTTATGGTCTGGGGCTGTTTTGGAGAATCTGTTTGTGACCTCAAGCTGAAACCAACTTGGGTTCTGCAGCATGACCTCTGAATGGCTAAAGAAAATCAAAATGAAGACTTTGGAGTGGCCTTGACTCAAATCCTATAGAGCTGCTGTGGCGTAACCTTTAAAAATGTGTTTCATGATGGAAAACCCTCCAATGTGGTTGAATTACAACAGTTCTGCAAAGATGAGTGGGCCAAGATTTCTCCACAGGGCTGTAAGAGACTCAAGTTAATGACTGGTCCCCAGTCAATTGCAGGCAGACAAACCATTCACACTCACATTCCTACCTATGAAAAAATTGCCAATTAACAATTTGCCTAACATGCATTTGTTTTGTTTTTTTCTTTTCAATGTGGGAGGAAAGCGGAGTACCCGGAGAAAACCAACGCACGCACAACTCAGCACAGAGAGCGGAGAGTCGAAGGTCTTCCAGAAATCGACTGCGTGGCCAACATACTAACCACTGGACCTCCATGCGGCTGCCCATAATGGGTGTATTTGAAATTCTGACCATAACTCTACCTCCTTGCTCTGTAAAAGCTGCAAATCCATGTCATCAGTCAGGGTGCTGTTCCTGACAAAGCTGGACTTGAAAATCTACAGTAAGAAAATAGATAGTATTGTAATTCACCGTGGGATACATACAGTATGTAGGTCATAAGGGGCAACTTACCGGAGACAAGGGAATAGCCTTTTCTCTTAAGTACCTGGGGTTTTCAATCTGAAATAGGAAAGAGAAATATGTTAGGCCTCTTTTCTCTGACTCTAACCTCCACCTTCCTTCAGTTTGTCATAAACAATGCAGGCGCTACATCAAAAGCTTGTGGCAGGAATCTCTTCCATCAACTCTTGTCTGTTTAGAAAAACAGGCATTGTGTATGCGACCGGCTCTATTTCCGACATGTCTTTGCTGCATGCAGGCCTTTTGTCAACACTGGGGACCACTAATCTGTAAACTATCTCCGGTCCGTATACTTGCAGATGGACGCTAATGTGTGTACATCCTTGCCAATAAGTGACATATTCTTTGATTATAGTATGAGGCGCAAGAAAAAGCAAAGCAAATCACATGAGTGGAAAAAAAGGTCACAGTTGAAGAGACTCTAAAGTGCTGACTAGAAAAATATTGTGTTGCTATTTTCCCTACACAAATATACTCTTATCTCCTTGATGCCAGGATGAAGGTGATGCATTAAGTGAGGAAAAGGGTTTTAGTGAGCCCTATTGGCAACAGTGTTTCAAGTGTATGCAGCTTCAATCATATTGAGCTGCGTTTGTCCACTAAAGTATGTGGCTCCAAGAAGCACTACGGTGCACTTTTTTACACACTTTAACTCTGCACTTGAAGTAGACGCCATATGTCACATACAACAACTAAGGTTAAAGAATGGGACAGGAGGATACAAACCTTTTTTTTTTCTTCCCCTATGAAGTAGTACGTTAGGCTGTCAAACTCGTGCCATGGAGGGCTGAGACACTGCAGGTTTTCTTTCCAGACAGTCCCTAAAGCATGTGATTGTAATGATCCACGCCTTGTTCAATTTGAGGGAAGGATGTCAATGAAAGCACATGCTAGAGAGAAAACCTGCAGTGTCTCGGCCCTCCATGGCATGAGTTTGTTACCCCTGACCTACTACTTCATATACGTCAAACTCATGCCATGGAGGGCCGAGACACTGCAGGTTTTCTTTCCAGCCAGTCACTAAAGTAGGTGATTTTAATCTACACCAATATAAAGTTGAGGGAAGGAGCTCATCAAGGAACTTACCTGCTAGGGAAACTGGATGGACAAAAACCTGCAGTGTTTCATTCTTTGGCCATGTGGGGTAGGTATATACCAGTGGCGATTGCTCTAGGACTGCAAGGGATGCTCAGCTTCCTCTAAAATGTCCACCAAAAAAATTTTGAAATATGCACTGCTGTGTCTAAATATGCGCTAGAATACCTTCCTCTTTTGTTCAATATCAGCTACTTATCACACGCAACTGAAACAATTTCCTTCTCATTTCTCCGTATAGCCTCATCGCACTTATTTTTATTTTTTAAACAGTCGGACGCTGAGCGACTGACTTCGATGGAAAAGCGTAGAGTGGGTTGTACCACTGCGCAAAACTGGACGGTCATTGGAATGCTGGGCTTTGTGCCGTCCATCGGGGACTCAGCATCTCTGGAGGTCTATGGCGCAACGGGCTGGCCCGGACGTTGGGCTTCTGCAAGATGACTGGATGATCTGATTGAGGCGGAATGACCTATTGACTGACAGTAAAATGAGCAGTTTAATTGACAATGAATGTCAAATAAGATACCAGAATCTGCTGCTTCCACTGACATAAAATGGGGAATCACTGGATCAAGTGTAGTCAGCCCTCAAAAAAGGAGCATCTAGTTTGACTGTAATCACACTCTCTGCTCACAGAAAGCAGATAAATATAGTCAATGCAGTGGTGCTGTAATTTAAATCCTTAAGCCAATGAATCAATCAACAACATTTCAAAATAGCACAAAATCCATGTAGACTAAATGCTGTGGCGTAATACTGACAAAGTTGCGGACACACCTTCCTGCATGCCCACACGCACATTACAAAGTCCAGCCTTCTGCCTGGCACGGCGTTCCGTGTCACTGGAGTCTGATGTGGAACATTGTCCACATCACAAGGCCCCGGCTTGACTTGCTGGCCAAACAAAGTCGCGGTTGATTGATGGCTTCCTAGTTTAGCGTAGAATAACCTCTCAGCGCTCCCAACTGACCGCAGACAATGAAAGGCCAAGTGGAAGGGACTACTGCTGAATACATGGCATTCCTCCTTAGTCAGCGTTTACTGTAAGGTCACTGAATCACGCAACAGGGAGTCAATGTTTTGGTGTGGTTGCAGTTTTAGACACCCTTGCTATGGTCACATTCAAGGACTATGAAGATCATTTTACAGGCTTTTTCAATGCACATTCATGCCTTGCAATATCGCTGTTTGATTATCACTGGCTCGCAATATTTTGTTTTTTCAGAAATGAATGAATGGATGATCGCTGGTTTGTGATAGACTATGGGGCATTATTAATAAAACATACTGAAATACATGCTGCATGTAGTATTCCGGTCACTAGGCGGCAGTAATGACATTGATGTTACTTTACCTTAAAACTGCATGAAGTCACACAGTTAGCCATGGCACGTCTGACAGAGTGAAAAAAGTTCTCCTTCCAATGCGTGTGGAAGTGGTATGTTTTGGAAATAAATTGGAGGCTAACTGGTTAGCTCAGTAGCTTGTTAACCCCCTTGTTTGGTAGCTGACGGCCATCTCGAGTCCCAGAAGCATAAGAGTTGCACAATGTGATGTAAACAATGAATAATGGGAGTCTAAAAGTGACTATAGGCGTTATTTCATGTCTACCGGGTTCTGTTAATGTTAACACCATATTTAGAAAGTCAAAAACAGGTTTTCTATGCTCTGACTATAAAAATATTCCATTTATTAACAGTCAATCTTACAATATATCCAGGCAATTCATTTTTCGCAGTTTGGAGCCACTTAACGTCTATGAACAAAGGACAACTGTAGTTCATTATGTCAAAAATCTGCTAGTGTCTCCTCTGATTATGATGCAGTATTCAGGTCATACAGAAAAAAATAATTACACACAAAAATAAAATGAAAAATATATTAATTTACAATGCTTTTTTTTTGCAGAGAGACAAACAAATTATGTCTCAGACTGTTGCATTTATGTTCCGGTGGAAATTTTGACAACCATTTTATTATTTATTCATTCATTTTCGATGCCGCTTATCCACATTAGGGTCGCAGGTATGCTGGAGCCTATCCCAGCTGACTTTGGCAAGAGGCGGGGTACACCCTGACCAGGTACCAGACATACCAGCTACCAGGTATGTCTGCCCAGTCAATCGCAGGGCAGAGCCATACAAACATTCACACTCTAATGGACAATTTAGAGTCGCCAATTAACCTAACATGCATGTTTTTGGAATGTGTGATGAAACCGGAGTACCCGTAGAAAACCCACTCACGCATGGGGAGAACATGCAAACTCCACACAGAGATACCCAACGGAGATTCGAACCCTGAACCTTCCGACTGTGAGGCCAACGTTCTACCCACTCGGCCACCATGCGACCCCATTTTAATATATTGTTTTAATATTCCAACTATTTGCAAATTACAAGCTTTTCCCCTCATAACCAAACTTTCACTTGCAACATCACAGCTTCATCACTTGAATTTATTCAAGTTTTCTTTAGTTACAGAGGTGTGGAGTGTTTGCCGTCTTCCTTCATTTTTGTCACACAATGTGTGATCAAACACGTTTAAATATTAGTCAATGACAAAACAACCTAAGGCAAAACAATAAAATAAATGAAACTTTTTTATTAAGGGAGAAAAAAACATGGCCCTGTATAACTGGTTGGGGCCACCCTTGGCAGCAACAACTGCAATCAAGCATTACCGGTAACTTGCAATGAGTCTCTTACAGCGCTGAGGAGGATGATTGGCTATGTTGTGACAAGTTAAAGTTTTATTCTGTTAAGTTATTTTTCCCCTACAAAGACTTGTGAAACAGATGGTGGGCAAGGTGACTTCAATTTAGACGCTTTGAAGAAAATGGGGGGGGGGAACATCTTAGTCAATCTTTACCTGGTATGACCACCATGCAAATTTCATTACAGCTCAGGTAAAATGAAAAAAACAATTTGAGCTGATTCAGAACATCTGAAGCAACAAAACAAACAAACTGAAGCTGTGCTCATCTCTGCTGCAATCTCATAAGAAGCGTCCGCTTTGAAGAGGAGCGACTATAAAAACGTGTATAAATTTGAACACTTGCGTGTTTATGTACAAAGTCACATGTGTTGGTAGGGAAGAGCCAGTGATGGGGGAAGCGTTGCCAAGCAATAAGCGTTATCAGCATCTCAACACGGGAGTGTGTGCCCGAGTTCGGCTGATGGGTACCTAAGATTAGCTCGTCACTGAAGTACAGATGTTGTTTAAGGTTGAACAGGAAGATTGGGGGTTCTGCAGAAAGTGTGCAAATAACGTTGGAGAGACAGTGAAAGTAGGTCATAAAGGTGCAGATAGACTATGAGGGGAATAAAAGGATTTATCCAGCTCTGGCCTGATGCACTCCAGACTGAGCGGATAAGAGGCGCAAATATGCCTCAGATGTTTAGTTTACACGAGCGCGGTCGCTCCTCTTCACACACTCACCTCCCAAACAGAGAAGGTGGTTTTTGATGCAGCTTAGCTGATAAAATGGCAGGTTTTTGTGATGTTAAAAAGATAAAGATAAATCATTTTTAGCACTTAATGCTTTTAGAAAAGAAAAAACGCACACGCTCAGAACGGACCTTGCAGAAATGCTCCAAGGGTGCGTTCACACTTAAAATGAAGTCTGGTGTGGTTTCTAAGCTTGACGGAACAAACTGTATTCTTTGGGGAAGCGTGAACATTGTGTACATGCTTTAAACGTTCTGTTGTGCACATCTTTAGACCGATCATTTGCAACATTGCAATCCAGTCTTTCCAAGTAAATATAAAAACTTCTACAAAGTCGGCTGACTTTTTTTCCTGTTGGCGACTCCGGTTAAGTTGACATACATTTGATTGGTTAAATGATCATACAAACCTTTTTTGTTTGTTTTTTACTTGGGGACTTTAATATACTCAAAAACATTACATGCATGAGTATCCAGGCAAAAATGTCCATAGTTTAGGGCTACTAGGACATGATCCCCAAAACCCACTCAGTACAACTCCCATAAAGTAAGATATATACAATAAAACGTTACAATCCACTAATAAAATCCAAATTCGGTATGTGTCCTCCCAATAGTCAAGTACCTAGGACCACCTAAGGGTACTTTTAGTGAGGGTTTATACAGCACTTATAGTACTAGCGTATTTTTCAGACTACTAGTTGCACTTTTTGTCATGATTGGGCTGGTCCTGCGACTTACTCCGGGGTACTTATGTGTTTTTTCCCACACTGACAGCCATGAGAGGGCTTATGTGCCAGTATCTGCTACTCTTATGACTCCCGTACCATTGAATAAGACAACTGTGAAAGACAAAATACAAATGTCCCCAAAAAGAACATCAAAACCCCAAAATGCAATTTATAGTTCAGTGCAACTTTTCAGTTTTTTTTTTCTTTCTTCCTTTTTCATTGTGCATTTTTGGCTAGTACGATTTATACTCCGGAGCTACTTATGGTATAGATATGATATATATGATGACAATTCATTAGAGAGAAAGAACAAGTAACCTCCTGCTTGCCAAATACATGATTTGAGATTTGACAAAATACATTAAATACCATTTGGTTGAATATATCAAATAAAACAATGTTGTAATTATCTAAAGATATTAAATATATTAAGAAAAACATATTTGAAGAAAATACTTCACTCTTTTAAAAAAATATATTGTTATTTCTTGTTTTCTTTGGTCCCGAAGATACATTTTTTACACATTCACTACTTGATTGGTTAGCATATTGTCCACACAATCAGCAGATCTTTAAGCGATTGGGTTCGAATCGCTGTCTCTGTGGCATCTCAGAGTTTGCATGTTCTCGCCGTGCATGCGTGCGCGGGTTTTCTTTCTGGTACCCCCCCCCCCCACACACGTTCCAAAAACATGCATGCTAGGCCAATTGGCAACTCTAAATTGTCCACAGTTGTGAATGTGAATAGTTTTTCTGTCCTGCTATTGACTGGTGACCAGTCCGCCTCGCGCCTGAAGTCAGCTGGGATAGGCTCCAGCATAGCCTGCGACCCTAATGAGGATAAGCAGCATAGAAAATGGATGGCTGCTTGACTATACAGTATGTCATACCTGGGCCTTCAGTGTGCCCTTAGAGCTTCACTCCACCTCCTAATACCGCTGATATCAGAAATCAAGCAATCAGGCCAGAAAATGTTGATGTCACAGTGGGCTAAATGTGATTGGGGGAAGAAAAAAAAAACAGCTCCATTGTTAGGTGTGTATGTGCACTTTACATTAACATGTCAACACATACAAGCTAAAATCTAACTGAACAAATGAATCTACACGTACATGCACTAAAAGCAGCGCAGCTAAGAGACATGCCACGAAAGGAAGATAAATTCATACAACTTCATGGGCCAGATACTAGAATTTACATTGTAGATATAGGTCAGTGCTTCTGGTAACATTTGGCCAGGCAACAAAGGCTTTACTGGTCCTGACTACACACCAGTGGGTTAATAACCTGTTAGAAAGGTGATTTACATAACCATATTGGACTCCATATCTAGGTGGTGCTCAGCTATTCAGTGCAACAGCAGGGGCAGCAACCAATTGTCTGCTATTATTTATCTATTTATGTAGATGTTGCAAGTCATTGTCACTTTTACGCCTTGTTTTGACAGTAAATGTGCTCAGAGCTCTCAGCACGCCTGTGGACTCACCTCCAGGTTCCAGCTGTGGAGTCGAGCCTCCAGGTCACTGTCATCAGGAGACAGGCGCCCTCCATCCCCCTGAGGAGGGAAAAGCAAATTGGGGAATTAAATGAAGGGAATTTAATGTTTTAGCTATTTAGCCCGAGGTAGTAGTCTTATCTTGACACCGTACAAACACTAACACAAAAACAGAGACAGATTTACACTTTAAGCCACACCCTGAATCATAAATAACCCTCCCTCAACGTTGACCTGGTGTTACGTAGCGCACAGTATCTTTAAAAGCTTACACACAGGTGTTCCCCGCCAATACTAACACCGTCCGCCGTTATCCCCCATCTCGCCACCCTGCGTGCCGTCACGCTCCTCCCTCACACATTGAGCGCTCCAGATGTTTGGCAGTTACCACAAAATGTCTGTCACGCAGTGAATTCCAAAAGAGGGGAATAATGCAGCTACACGGCAAGGGTATGTTTTATACCGCATAATTTCAATTTCCAGCAGAGTGTGTGTGCGTGTGTGCGTCGATACAAGCTCGGTTTACTCAAGTATTGGAAAAGAGGAAATATCTAATAACACCGAGAAAAAGATATGGTAAGAGGAGATGTGGACTTGCTGGGTGTAGCTCAGAGGAGTCACTGGATGGAATACCTAAGGATTGAATGACCCTACCTTGATTAAAAAGGCATTAGCCTCACATAAATACCGCGGATATCTCATTTCAATATCTTGGCATATTCGACGCTCGGGTCGATAGGGTAACTGGTAATTTTGTTTATTTTTAAAGGGGTGGGAGATCGGAACGTTCTGAGCTTCTGAGACTGAATCAACAGCGCCTCTGCTGGTTGTAGCCAAGTAGTGCATGTCATATTGCCTCAATTGCTTCAAGATGTAATTGTCATTCTCATTTTCCCCTGACTTTCCTACCTAATTGTCAGACCCTTTTATTTATGTCAAAGCCGCGACTAGTTCTGCACGGAATAGGGTGAGGGAATTTCCTGCCATCTTCATGAGAAACTGGGATTTCCAAAATGTCCCTTGGCCCACATGAAAGACGAGAGCAAAAAAAAAAAATCACTGTGGCGACTATTTGTGTTGGCATCAGCAGGTTCTGTTGCAAATAATTCAACGTGTCATCACAAATGCCTCGCAGGAACCTATAAATCTGCAAAAACCCCTACGCTCGTGACAAAGATGCCAGGCAGACTAAATGAACTAACCACTCTGGCTTCATGTCTGGGTGAGTGCTTGAGTGGGCTGGAAGCCGTGTCTCCTCCTCGTGGGGTCTTCTCCTCATTCAGCTGGCCCCTGGAAAAGAAGGGGAACATGCATGGGAAAAGGGCACAGAAAATAGAAAAGTAAAAGATAAACCTTCAGAGGCCGCCTGCCTCGCTTTGTATACACGTCAACATCTGGCACTGGTTGCATACCAGGTGGTCTGCATAGGCATCTAAACCTTTCGGGCAGTCAGTCAGTGCAAATGAAGTATATTGTAGGTGTGCACGTGGAACCTGACAGGAATATGCTTTAATATAATTAAAAAACAATGCAGTGTTAAAAGAAACTCTAAAATACCCATTTTTCTAAATCTGTCTGTCGGAGCAGTAGATGGCACTGCAGCCCATTTCGCCAAATAGAAGCTTGAAGAAAATCATGTTTATAAAAGGAACAATGGCAAAATACAGAAAGGCAGGTATTGGACATATTATTCATCCCACTGAAAGTTGAGTGATAAAAGCCTTTAGAAATATAAAACAAAACAAAAAAAGAACAGCACATGTTGGCCGTTTTTCATTTTTCAGGGCTGCTGTTACAGCACAGACGCAATGTCATTCTGACATTATAGCGCCCGTAGAGGTTACATCAGAGACAGGACAAGGGTGTAAAGTTTCAAACTGGACACTTTTCTACCCTGTTGTGTTCAAAGCAATGGTTGCTGTCTGACAGTGCACTAAACGCTGGTGTTGATGTCAGCACGGATCTAATTACCGCATTAACCCGAATAACGTCGCGGTTCAAATTTTGCAGCTTTCCTGTATCACGGTGTCACAGTCATATGCTGTTTCATTGTTGCATACTGCATATTATCAGTCAAAAAAAATATGCACATGACTAAATGGAGCGTTTTCAAGCATCAACATGGCTAACTAACCTAAAATACAAATACTGTAGAAGGCATTTAAAAGACATTCAAAGACGGGGTGAATAATATGTTTGTTGTTGAATAATAATTAGTTAATAATTTGTTGTTCGGTGAGATTGACACACACCAGACTTGATCACCAAAGCAACATGCAGATATTGCAGGATTCAATTACGCCCCAGCAGGTACAATAATCCTTAATAAGAAAAACCCTAATAAAAACACAGCCAACAAGGGCCTGCCGATTGGCTGTATTTTGAAGATCGCAAAAGATCGTCTTCCACCGCGAGATCGGGCCGATCCGGTTGCCGTGACTCTGGGCCACAATGCTGATATGATATAGGTGCTTCAAAGCTGGCATTCTTGGCCATAAACAAGACCGTGATTCTCATTTATAACAGGATGTCTTAAATTCGGGGTCTACAGATTAATCTTTACGAGGTGTCAAACCACCTGTCCCTAAGTGAGCCAGAGCTTTTCTTCCTGTCACCCACACAACAAATGTTAAGACTGATGGTGAGCAATGAACCAACAATGTCCAGGCAACTAGGAAATATGATTCATACATTTTTTGTCATACATTTAGCTGGGTCGGCTACTACTCCAGCCTAATGCAGCTAAATTTGTGGAGTGTGGGTATTAAAGAAGCATCAAGACGATCCCAAAACAGGGTTTTTGCATCTGCATGCAAATCTGATACTAAAAAGTTGATTCATATTGCGTCATTAGTTGCTTATGATTAAAAGTTTTCCTTAAAAACAGTTCAGACATCATAGCAATAGCGCTCACTTCACATTCTGCTACGTCGCGCTTAAGCATATACAGCCATGAAAGTTGGACTGGGGGAGGCGGCGGGGTGTCGAGCTTTGCAATCTTGGGCCTCTAAGTCAACAGGTGGATGAGGATAATTGAATCAGATGTGTCTGGAGTTTGAGGCCCCGAGATCAAAGCTGTGGCAAGTCAGGCCAGAGTTACACACACGCACACACAGACATACACTCACAGAAAGAAAATGAGAACACCATGAAGAGCCTCAGAAGCTGCAGCTTGGCTGATTAAAGCAGCCTGACATCAGTGCACCAGCCTGACCTCCAGGTGCAGGACCAGCTCCTCAGCCTCAGGCACCACCAGGAAATCAGTCTGACCTTGAGACTCAAACACTTCTCTGCACTTTCCTCCGCCATAACCTAACCTAAAACCCCCTTAAAGGCAGGCTTTCTAATAACACTGGCGACCAACGCCTACAAAGTGCAAGGACGACTCGACAGTCGCATCTGAAGTCAAGGTAAAGGAAAGAAAGGGTTAAATGTTTTCCCATGTGAATGAGACACAGATGGGAGACAGAAGTGGGAGAGACACACGACGAAAAACAACATAAAAAAAAAACATAAGCATAAGAAAGAGAAACAGGAAACCCATGAGAGGACATATTAGCAGTGAACTTGACACTGAAAACAGCTTCTATGTATTGTTTTCATACCATAACTTGCATATTGCTAAAACACTGGTAACACAAAAAAGGCTTAAACCACTGAAAACTACATGCTTGTAAAAAAAATATTGTATGATGCTTTGACCTTTACTGATTGGATTTGTTTCCATGCAGTATTCCTCAACCTTGATTGAGGCTACACATTAACCAGTGGCGCCATCATGCGGCTAATTTAGGAATTGACAGTAGAATCCAGTATACTTGTTAATACTTATAATAGTTAGGTAAACTTTTATAGCACAATAATCCCACATTCCAAGGTTACTTTGAGATACTTCTGCACGCTGAAGTTTTGATGGACACAGAAAGTCTTATTTTATTAATATGTTGTGGTTGTAATGTGCAGTGCTGTAGAACTGTACAGCATCCATCCATCTTCTTTCGCGTTGGGGGCAGCAGCCTAAGCAGGAAAGCCCAGACTTCCCTCTCCCCAGCCCCTCGTCCAACTCCTCCCGGCCAATCCCCAGGCCAGCTGAGAGACATAGTCTCTCCAACGTGTCTTCCGAAGTCTACCAGTCAAACATGCCATGAACACCTCCTCCCCAGGGAGGTGTCCAGGAGACATTCTTACCAGATGCCTGAACCACCTCCTCTGACTTCTCCCAATGTGGAGACAGGGATCACTCTGTCTCTAGGGGGAAGCCCAGCCACCCTGCGGAAAAAACTCATTTCGGCTGCTTTTACCCACAATCTTGTCCTTTTGGTCATTACCCAAAGATCATGGCCATAGGTGAGGGTAGGAATGTTGATCGACTGGTAAATTGAGAACTTTGCCATTCAGCTCAGCTCTCTCTTCACCACGACAAACCGGTACAGAGTCTGCATCACTGCAGACGCTGCACCCATCCGCCTTTCCAGCTCGCGTTCCATCTTTCCCTCACTCGTGAACAAGACCCTGAGGTACTTAAACTCCTCCACTTGAGGCAAGACCTCATCCTCAACCCTGGATATAGCCCTCCACCCTTTTTTGGGCGAGAACCATGGACTTGGACGTGCTGATTCTCATCCCAGCTGCTTTACACTCAGCTGCGAACCGATCCAGTGAGAGTTGAAGGTCTAGGCTTAATAAAGCCAACAGGACCACATCATCTGCAAAAAAGGAGAAATCAAATCCTGCAGTCACCAAACCAAAACCCCTCAACATACTGCCTGCTCCTAGAAATTTTGTCCATGAAAGTAATGAACAGAATCAGTGACAAACCTTCACTAGAAACGGGTCCGACTGACACCGGTCATACAGGGAAAAAACAACTGGATTAGGTAGTCCAATACCCCATATTCCCGGAGTACTCACCACAGTATTCCCAGAGAAACACGATCGAATGCCTTCTCCAAGTCCACAAAACACATGGAGACTGGTTGGGGAAACTCCCATACACACTCACGGAGGGAGGCAGAGAGTATAGAGTTGGTCCAGAGTTCCACAACCAGGACAAAAACCACACTTCTCCTCCTGAATCAGAGATTCGACTATCCGGCGGATCTTCCTCTCCAGAACCCCTAAATAGGCCTTACCGGGAAGGCTGAGGAGTGTGATCCCACAATAGTTGGAACACACCCTCCGGGATCATCCAGGGGATTAAGGAACTCCGGGCAGATCTCATCCGCCCCCAGGGCCGTGCCAGTAAGGAGCTTTTTGACCACCTCAGTAACCTCAGCCCCAGAAGTAGGATAACCCGCCTCAGAGTCACCAGGCATTGCTTTCTTGTTGGAAGATGGGTCGGTGGGATTAAGGAGGTTTTCAAAGTATCCCTTCCACCGGTACACATCATCTCGAGTCGAGGTCAGCAACACACTATCCCCACCATACTGGATGACTTTAATGTTCATGTTGGCAGCAATAGTGAGACCTGGAAAGATGTGATTTGGAGGAACAGCCCCCCTAATCTTAACTCGAGCGGTGTTTTGTTATTGGACTTCTGTGCTGGTCACGGATTGTCTGTGACAAACACCGTGTTCAAGCATAAGGGTGTCCACATGTGCACTTGGTACCAGGACACCCTGGGCCACATTTCGATGATTGACTTTATGGATGTGTTGTCTGAATTGCAGGCACATGTTTTGGACACTCTTGTGAAGAAAGGGGCGGAGATGTCATCTTATCACCACCACTTTTGAGTGAACGATGTTTCATGCCTCCATTGTCCAGGCGACTGATCGGAGCTGTGGCCGTAAGGTGGTTGGTGCCTGTCGTGGCAGTCGTCCTAAAACCCGTTGGTGGACACCAGTGGTGAAGGATGCTAACAAGCTGAAGAAAGAGTCCTATCAGGGTGTTTTGACCCATGGGACTCTGGAGGCAGCTGACAGGTACCGACTGGCCAACCCTCTGGCGGTCACTGAGGCAAAAACTCGGACATGGGAGAAGCTCAGAGAGGCCATGGAAAACGACTTCCGGACTTTTTAAAGAGATTCTGGAGCACCATCTGCCATCTCAGGAAGGGCAAGCAGTGCACAGTGAACACCGTGTAGGACGAGGGAATCCCCCGAGGAAGCACTCTCCAGTACTTCCTATAAGGACTCCAAAAAGGGCAGGTATTCTGAACTACTGTTTGGGTGTGCTCATGGTAGGGGGGGCCCACAATAGCTTTTCTCCTTTGCCCTGTGTGTGCATGCCCGGCCACCAGACGCTCGCCATCGTGCCCCACCCAGGCCTGGCGCCAAAGGGGGGCCCCAGTGACCCGCGTCCGGGCAAGAAAAAACTAAGTCCATTGTTGTAATCCATCATCAAGGTCTTTTGAGCCACTCTTTGTCTGGTCCCTCTCCTAGGACATGGTTTGTCATGGGTGACCCTACCAGGGGCACGAAAGCCCCTGACACCTTAGCTCCTAGGATCATTGGGGCACACAAACTCCACCACTATAAGGTGGTGGCTCAGGGAGGAAGAACTGCACAGCAGGACACTAAAATCAGTTTTGACTCCAAATGGGCAATTTTGAGGTTGAAGGAGAAAAGGTCTTTGGAGACACCCTTCTCTTGTAGATGCTGTCTGATGGTTATTGTACTGCACTCTGCACCAGCAGCTAGTTTCATTTGGGCCGTGGATCGCCCCATGTCTTGACTGACAGCCAATTAGATGCTTCAGCTAAGGGCTAGCGACATTTTTTGGGGTCTACCAGTTGACGTTTTTGTTCTATGACCCTCGGGATCTTTGAGCAAATTTCAAATGACTGTTTCCAACCTCAGCAGCAATGGTGCCCTGCGAGATGCCTTGCTTATGCAGCTCAACAATCCAACCGTGTTCAAAGAGAGACCAAAAAAGATGTGGTCTTAAACTTTTGGCCAGCTAATGAACGGTCAGTAGATGTTTGCAATAAATTGCTTACTCAAAAAACAGTTTTGTCTCCCATATCATCTTTTTGTATTTTGAAGCTTTACTTTTTACCTCCTACTTCCTTAAAAATCCAACACTGAAAAATGCACTTCTTGCAATTTTTCAATTTGTCTTAAAATTTTAATCAGGAAAGTACAGAATTTGGAGTCTGGAGATCTGTACATGCTGACAGGTGTTGCTTTCATCTTAATATATTTTTTTAAATCCTCTTGGGAAAGTAAAGTTTAATGCTTTCAATATGATGTACTTATAGTTCATGAAAAATGGTATAAAAAATATTGTCAATAACATTACAGACAATATTTTGGAGGACAATTATCGTCCAGCAAAATGTGTTATTGTGGCATAGGCATGACCCTAAAAAGGCGGTTCATGCTGGAAACAGCCCATCCATCCAACATCTTTGCCGCTTATCCTTATTAGGGTCACGGTGTGCTGGAGCCTATCCCAGCTGACTTGGAGAGGCAGGAAACACCCTGGACTAGTCGCCGGTCAAAAGCAGGGCAGACAACCAACCATCCACACTCACATTCACACCTACGGGCAATTTAGTGTCGCCAATTACCCAACATGTTTTTGGAATGTGGGGGAAACCGAAGTACCCCGAGAAAACCCACGCACAGGGAGAACATGCAAACTCCACACAGACATCCCAAGCGGAGATTCAAACTAAAACCCTCCAAATGTGACGGAATTACAAAGATTCTGCAAAGATGAGTGGACCAAAATCCCTCCATAGCGATGAAAGAGACTCACTGCATGTTTTTGCAAACGCTTGATTGCAGTTGTTGCTGCTAAGGGTGGCCCAACTAGTTATTAGGTTCAGGGGGAAATAGAATTTTCACTCAGGGCCAGGTAGGTTTGGAGTTTTTCTCCTTTAATAATAAAATGCGTAATTATAAAAGCTGCATTTTGTCTTCAGTGTTATCCTTGACTAATATTTACATTTGTTTGATGATTTGAAACATTTAAGTGTGACAAACATGCAAAAAATTAAACACTTTTTCACACCACACCACTGTATCTCCTTAAGTCATTAATGTTCATTTTCAGAATATGCTAAGGGCCAACAAAAAAAAAAATGGTGTGGGTCAAAAATGCCCCCCTGGACACACTTTGTATAGTGTGATTAAAAAATTTGAGGGAAATTGAAGATGATATATTATAGAAACATACATATCTTTTTGGAAATAGCAAAACAGCTAATGCTTGCATTTTGAGAAATTATAATTTAAACTGCAAAAGCTTCCATAAGAATAGCACTCAAACCACATCACAGAGTTAGCCAACTTTGGTACTTCAACAAGTGCAAAAGCGCAAAGAAGTAGAGGAGGTGAAAGATGGATTAGGGGGAAGAGAGGGACGTCTCATCCTCTCCTGCTGTTTTTGAAGGGCCGCCTCTTTGAAAAAGTCCAAATGGACAGCTCCTGCAGACTGATGCAAGGACCTGGCAATGCTTTCCGCCATTTAGATAAGCACTGGTGAGCAAACACGAAGGCTCTCTCTAAATAAGCCATGCGTGGCTGCCAAATGTGATGTTTTCACTCGGATAAAAGAGCATCAACACTGGATGCTTGAGTAAATATTGAATGTGCTACAGTATATCTGCAGGAGAGTGTGCAGGACGGTATAGATCTCACCAAGAAGGGTGCATTTCAAATTAAAAAAGGCTGTGCCAAAACAACTTCTTAATAGCATTTGTCAATTACTGTACAGTAGTAGCTACTCAACTTCAGCGAGTACCAGGCATTAAAAAAAAAATAATCATATTTTAATCGTTTTTCCCCCCCAATAAATGTACTGTACAAACATTTAATTATAGAAATTGTATTTTATATAGATATACAAAATAATTTCTTGATTCCCCCCCAATATCTAATTCTTTCATCAGTTTTTAGCTTAACGATGCCATATCGGCTGTGCAGGTGTTGTGTAAAGGCCTCTACTGCAACACATGCTAACCTCAGTCATTGTGAAGGTAATTACAGCCAACTAGTGCACACTTTCAATTAGGCATGTACCGGTCCACATTTTTTGGCTTCGGATCCAATTAAAAAAAAATAAACGTTTGTTACAAATGTGATTTTGTGGAATTTAATATGGTTGTGGTGTTCAGCATGCTGGTTAGTGCAAGCATTTGGAGACAAGTGGGTAAAATAAGAACAGTGTAACTATGCAATGTCTGCTCAAAGGACTGAGTGCTCTGTGTTCACATGCTGATAAATGGCTAACTCAAATACAGCCATCCTGACATCCAATTGTTGTGCCGCCATTACAATACTCTTAGGTAGTGGTAGTTTTAATCATTTGACATGGTTATAGATCGATCTGTGGAGTGATTTAGAATGACATTTTTTAAACACTCTTTTCAACACAATAGTAATTTATTCACAGTGCCTAGAATAAACACCCAGCAGTTAGAGTGGCATTTCCCGTGCAAGCTCCCAAACACCATGACAGAGGAGTCCAGGCACAGTGAGGGGAATCTACCGCTGTATAGGAGCCAAACATTCAGCATCCAACGTGAAACTAACTTCATGGTACACCGCAGACACGTCTGCATGGTGGTGGTGGTGTTTTCATCATCCGGGTGGCAGAACTCGAGTGGCAACCAGCTTTGAAGCGCATTAACCGCATCTATCATGTTGGAGTGAGGCCCAGAGTTACGGCAACCCAATCGGCCGGGTCTCGTGGCAGAAGCCATTCTTATCCAACCTTCAAAATACAACGGCTTGGCAGCCGATTCTCATTCCTACTGCCAACATGTATTGCCTGATAATCAGGTGTCTGTGAGGTGCGTTTATCTGTTTAAGTGGACGACATATCCGGCAGTCATTTGAAGCACTACTAGAGCAGAGTGTCTACACTGAGCTGCAAAAAAAAAACAAAAACAAAAAAAAAAAACTGGGGTTTGTGAATGTGTTTTCACTTTATATTAAAATCAGCTCATCACAATTATATCATTTGCCATGGGATTTCACCCTCTACTCTTGTGCAGACAACATAGTTGGCATTGGAAAGGCAACAAGGGTTAATGTAAACTCACTGAAAACTCAAGGGAAAGATTTAGCTAGATAAAAAGGACACAATGTAAACTGTATTGCTCTTGGACAAATGCTGCCTGGCAAAAAATTAATAAAAAAATCATACACTAATAGTTTGTTGAACCGCCTTTAGCTTTGATTGCGGCTCGCATTCGCTGTGGCATTGTTCCGATAAGCTTCTGCAATGTCACAAGATTTATTTCCATCCAGTGCTATATTCATTTTCCACCAAGATCTTGCATTGATGAAGGTAGAATCTGACCGCTGAGCAAGGCTTTCTCCGGGACATCCCAAAGATTCTCAATAGGGTTAAGGTCTGGGCTCCATGTGTGAAAATTATGTCTCATGCTCCCTGGACCACTCTTTCAGCCCAATGAATCCTGGCATTGTCATCTGGCAATATGCCCGCGCCATCAGAGAAGAAAAAAATCCATGGATGGAATAACCTGCTCATTCTGTATATTCAAGTAGTGAGCGGACCTCATTCTTTGAGCAGTGTTGCTGAACCTAGACCTGACCAACTGCAGCAACCTCGTACCTACAGTGATGGAAAAAACTATTTGAACCCCAGCTGATTTAGTAAGTTTGCCAACTAACAAAGAAATTATCAGTCTACAATTTCAATTGTAGGTTTATTTGAACACAGAGACAACAATGACAAAAAATCTCCAGAAAAATGCGTTTCAAAAAGAGTTATCAATTAATTTGCATTTCCATGAAGGAAATAAGTATTTGATCCCTTTGAAAAATGTGCTTCAGTACTTGGTGGCAAAACCTTTGTTGGCAATCACAGAGGTCAGCCATTTCTTGTAGTTGGCCACAAGGTTTGCACACATCTCAGGGGGGATTTTGGCCCACTCCTCTTTGCAGATCCTCTCCAAGTCATTAATGTTTCGTGGCTGATGTTTGGCAACTCGAACCTTCAGCTTCCTCCACAGATTTTCTATGGGATTAAGGTCTGGAGACTGACTAGGC
>QODF01000148.1:1702321-1729266 GCA_024372805.1 Oostethus manadensis | reverse complement strand
CCCAACACTTGACGGTACATGGCCCCATCCATCCTCCCTTTGATGCGGTGCAATTGTCCTGTCCCCTTGGCAGCAAAACACCCCCAAAGCATAATGTTTCCACCTCCATATTTGACGGTGGGACGGTGTTTTTGGAGACGTAGGCAGCATTCCTCCTCCTCCAAACACAGCGAGTTGAGGTCAAAGAGCTCAATTTTGGTCTCATCTGACCACAACACTTTCACCCAGTCTTCCTCTGAATCAGTCAGATGTTCAGTAGCAAACGTCAAACGGGCCTGTAGATGGACTTTCTTGAGCAGGGGGACCTTGCGGGCACAGCATGTTTTGAGTCCTTCACGGCGTAGTGTGTTACCAACTGTTTTTGTTGTGACTATGGTCCCATCTGCCTTGAGATCATTGACAAGTTCCTCCCGAGTGGTTCTGGGCTGATTCCTCACCGTTCTCATTATCATTGAAACTCCACGAGGTGAGATCTTGCATGGAGCTCCAGACCGAGGGAGATTGGCAGTTAATTTATGTTTCTTCCATTTGCGAATAATTGCACCAACTGTTGTCACCTTCTCACCCAGCTGCTTGGCGATGGTCTTGTAGCCCATTCTAGCCTTGTGTAGGTCCACAATCTTGTCCCTGACGTCCTTGGGAAGCTATTTGGTTTTGCCCATGGTGCAGAGTATGGCATCTGGATGGATTGCTTCTGTGCACAGGTCTTTTATACAGATTACCAGCTGAGAGGCCTGCCAGTGTCAGCTCGTTACCTGTATAAGAGCCACCTGGGAGCTAGAGATCTTGCTGACGGATAGAGGATCAAATACTTATTTCCTTCATGGAAATGCAAATTAATTTATAACTCTTTTTGAAAAGCATTTTTCTGGATATTTTTTGTCATTGTTGTTCCTCAGTATTCAAATAAACCTACCTTTTAAATTTTAGACTGATCATTTCTTTGTTAGTGGGCAAACTTACAAAATCAGCCGGGGTTCAAATAGTTTTTTCCATCACTGTATTTGCTTAGTTAAATCCAGGTGGCGACTTTTTTTTTGCCAGGTAGTGTACAAGTGCCGCTCAATAAATTAGAATATTAGGAAAAGGTTGATGTATCCCAGTATGTCCATTGAAATAGCAAATTCCAAGTGTTTATTTTAATTTTGATGATTATATCTGAAAGCTAATGAAAACCCCAACTTCAGTATCACAGAAAACTTGAATATTGTGAAGAGGTCCAATACTGAAGACATCTAATGTCCCATTCTGATCAGCTAATTCCTTCAAATGGTCTCTCAGTCTAGTCCTGTAGGCTACAAAATGATGGGAAGACTGACGACTTGACAGTTGCCCAAAAGACAAATCATTGACACCTTGCACACGGAGGGCAAGACGCATAAGGTCATTGCTAAAGAAGTGGGTTGTTCAGAGCTCTGTGTCCAAGCAAAAATGTGGGGGAAGAGTCACAAAGAGTGGACTGCAGCTGGAGCCACCACGCACAGACGTACTGTATGCAAGACATGGCTTTCAGATGTCTCACCTGGGCTAAGGACAAAAAGACCAAACTGTTGCTGGGTGGCCCAAAGTTAAGTTCCCTAATAAAAGTCAATTTGGCATTACCTTCGGAAATCAAGGTCAACTTAATGGAGATGCAGATTTAATTTTCCAACAGTACTTGGCACCATGCCAAAACTACCAGTACCAGATTTAAGGACCATGGTATTCCTGTTCTTAATTGGCCAGTAAACTCACCTGACCTCAACCCCATTGGGAATCTATGGGGTATAATCTATATAATATATAAGTTTCACTTTTTCAATGAAATTACTGAAATAAATCAACTTTTTGGTCGTATTCTAATTTATGGAGCAGCACCTGTATGGATTTTAGTTAGCAGTTTCATACACTCAAACATACCTTCTTCTTCTTCTCTTCCTTTCGGCTTATCCCGTTAGTGGTCGCCAGAGCGAATCAATTGCCTGCATCTAACTCTGTCTTCTGTATCCTCTTCTCTTGCGCCAACTACCTTCATGTCCTCTTTCACTACATTCATAAACCTCCTCTTTGGTCTTCCTCTAGGCCTCCTGCCTGGCAATTCAAAAATCAGCATCCTTCTACCAATATATTCACTATCTCTCCTCTGGACATGTCCGAACCATCTCAGTCTGGCCTCTCTGACTTTATCTCCAAAACCTCTAACATGTGCTGTCCCTCTGATGTGCTCATTCCTGATCCTGTCCATCCTGGTCACACCCAAAGAGAACCTCAGCATCTTCATCTCTGCTACCTCCAGCTCTGCCTCCTGTCTTTTCCTCAGCGGCACTGTCTCTAAACCAAACAACATCGCTGGTCTCACCACAGTTTTGTACACCTTTCCTTTCATTTTAGCTGAAACTCTTCTATCACACATCACACCCGACACTTTTCTCCACCCATTCCAGCCTGCCTGCACACGCTTTTTCACCTCTTTTCCACACTCTCCATTGCTCTGGACTGTTGACCCTAAGTACTTAAAATCCTCCACTTTCTTTATCTCTTCTCCCTGTAACCTCACTCTTCCACTTGGGTCCCTCTCATTTACACACATGTACTCCGTCTTGCTGCGGCTGACCTTCATTCCTCTCCTTTCCAGGGCAAACCTCCACCCCTCAAGCTTCTCCTCCACCTGTTCCCTGCTCTCACTACATATCACAATGTCATCTGCAAACATCATAGTCCATGGAGATTCCTGTCTAACCTCGTCCGTCAGCCTGTCCATCACCATAGCAAACAAGAAGGGGCTCAGAGCTGATCCCTGATGTAGTCCCACCTTCACTCGGAACTCCTCTGTCACACCTGCAGCACACCTCACTACTGTCTTACAGTCCTCGTACATGTCCTGCACCGCTCTAACATACTTCTCTGCCACTCCAGACTTCCTCATACAATACCACAGTTCCTGTCTGGGCACCCTGTCATAAGCCTTCTCCAGATCTACAAAAACACAATGCAGCTCCCTCTGACCTTCCCTGTACTTCTCAATCAACATCCTCAAAGCAAATACTGCATACATTTAAACATACCTGATTGATAAATACAACCATAAATAATTTTAGATGTAATAGCATGAGAAACATGACACATACCTTAGGTGTGCGTATGGGAGAAGATCAACCATGTATTCCCCAACCATATATGTTTTATTGTACAAATATCAAGTACAGTACCTGAGATGAGCAGAGTTTGGTGTGGAAGTGGTTCTGTTCTCATCCAGCTCCCCTGTCACCCAGCCAGGAAGAGCTGCTTTGCAGTGGTCCACAGGTTGACCCATCACAGGCTCGTCAAAATAGATGGACTGAAATGTTCACAGCAATCAGCTATTGTTATGCATCCTTAACATTATGAAAACAGATATAATAAAAGCAGTTATTTTTACCATGTAAGTAGGCAGGGCCTTGAGGTTACCAGGTTCCGGTTTGCTGGCAAACGGGCCTTCCAGGACGCCTCTTTCGAGCATGTGCAGAAGCAAACGGGCGTATAGATTGCGGTTCTTGTGACCAGTAAGGCTTGAGCCACATGCTGCTGGGTCGCACAGCTTTTTTATCCACAGGGCACAATGCTGGCGCTCTAGCCAAACAAAAATGAGAAAATAATCAGTACAGAACACACTTAACATTACTCAATACAAGATAATAGCACCGTGCTCTGATTGTCATTGTCAAGACTTTGTGGTTGTACTGTGCTGTGAAGCAAAAACTGTAAACACCGTGATAAAGTGAAAAGGAACTTCTTACCACTCTTGTTGGGGTGTTTGAGGACATATGGTTTCATGTCCAGGACACAGCAGTTGAACTCTGTGTGCAGAAAGTCCACAGACTCCTCATTTTTGCTCATGATATCCTGAAAGTGAAACAGTTGTTGTTAACAATTAGCTTAGAGACATTGCTGGGAAACAAAACACTTGGTCAACTAACAAACAGGAAGTCAGCGTATAAATTCGTTTCGGGATTTTCTTGCTGGTTAGAATCAACCTTCATATGAATAAACACAAAGAAAGTGGAGCTTATTTAAAAGCGAGTGCGTTTTACCTTCAGCTGCACCACGGCGCTCGGTTTGATTCAAACTTTCGGCGTCGCCCCGCTTTACGCCACTTCCGGTTCCACGGCGTGTTGCTATGGAAACCGTCTTCGTGGCCTGTCTCCTTCTTCTTCTACGTTCTCTTACTGGGTAGGTTTCCGGTGGAGATAAGCCCAACTCTAAACCAAATTCGATCAAAACAAATAATTACACAATCTTAAAGCTGTTATTGAGAGTGTAGTCTTACATTGTTAATTTAAAAAAAATACATTTTAACCAAATTAAATGGTGTGCTGTAGATTGGATAGTTACCGTTGGAGTCACATTCGGCTTGCTAGCACATTCACGTCGGTGTGTTCAACGGTTATTTTGATTCCGGTAATATAATACGATACACGGCCGTTTCGAGCAGGAATTTGCGTTTTGGCGATGATTATAATGCGCTATTAGCTGCATTACCACTTATATCCACACGAGGGTGCTAAACACCTGCAGCTAGTCATGCTGTCTGCAAAGCTACCTCTAGATATGCTGCGTTCAAAGACAGAGTTTGTGTACAGCAATTTCCGGCTCTATGTTTAGATGAGTCCAGTGGCGATTAAACTTTACATTCGTTATAATGTTGAATATAGGAATACATTAACATGGTTGTATTATATGAAGATATCATGTCGATCCTATGTCATCCTCTTGGTCCATATGCTATTAGCAGTGGCTATTTTTTCAAAACAGTAAAAAAAAAAAAAACATTAGAAAATAAAATCAATTTGTCATTTTGAATCGAAACAGCGCAAGTTTAGCATTGACAGTGCCAAGGAAAGTTGGAAAAACCTACCGTCCCTGAACGCATCACCCTAACGTCAGGGTGAATGAAAAAGAAGCGCTTCCCTGTGGCTCCGACAGAGAGGAGGCGTGCCATCAGTCAAGGAGGCTCCTGCAGGAACAGCATCACCTGTCAAGAGGCAACAACTTCACGACATTGAAGTTGAGGTCGTGTAGTTTTTTTGGCCACTGTTTTTTTTCCCTTCCCTCTCCTCTCATTATGGCTGACCATCTCTTACACTATAACGACTCCGCCGGGGTTGGGAACCGATTCGCCCGCAAAGGTGCTTTGCGGCAGAAGAACGTGCACGAAGTGAAGAACCACAAATTTACTGCGAGGTTTTTCAAGCAGCCGACGTTCTGCAGCCACTGCACGGACTTCATTTGGTGAGTTTGGCCACTTTGGGCCACGAAGTTGGAGATCTCCAGCCTGTAACGCTGACTTGTTTATGTTGCAGGGGGTTTGGCAAGCAAGGATTCCAATGTCAAGGTAAACTTTCATGCTTTTAAAATGAGGTGTATGCACACAAGTGTGACCAGAGGGTAACTGAACCAGCCCCTTGAGGTCTTATTTCCCATGCTGGTTCACTTCCTGCTGGTAATCGGCTTGTTTACAAACTGACTGCAGGGATTCACTTTTTATTTTGGTAAACATGCAGACGGTTACACATGCACACTTGTCTTCGATGCGATTTGAACGATGCATCAGATGTTCAAACACGGCGAGTGTACCCATCTCTGGTGAGCAGGTCCCTGCCTTGCCTGTAATGACTTCTAGACTGGGTGATGCTTGAAGGTGGGAGGTGAGGTTTGCGGTCGTCCCTGGCGGCTCAAGCCAAGAGGGAAGCCGGCGGGTGTCCTTTGGGAGGCCGTGGGGCCACTACCTCTCTCAGTTGGATAAGCGTGCGGCTGGCCTCTTCGGACTGCTGGGTATTTAAAGACATGTTGCTGTGACAAGCCACTAGAAGGGAACTGAAAGACCTTCTCCAAGACCAGGTGGCTGTCGCCTGCATTCGCACTGACATCAATCCCACCGTCGCCGTTTGGGTGCTGACAGAGGACGGAGGCTTGTTAACACTTTGAGGGTTGCTCGGTCGGTACCCGGTCATTTAGTCTCGCCGCAGGACACCAGAACCTTCAAACAATCGGGGTTGATTCTGGAAAGATTCTTTCCATTGTGCGCCTCGGACATAGCTCGTGTGTTCGTCCTCCCAGTCGTGCTCATCCTAAAAAAAGAATTGTCGTCATCCTCTGGGTTACAGGACAGGACTGCTGCGATATTGACAATCTAGAACACTCACAGTTTCAATACATCACAGACTGACAACTAAAACGTGTTAACATGAAAGAAAACGGTACCTTTCCTCTCCACGGATGAAGCAGCATGGTAAGAGTAAAGCACAAATCCAGTAGACACCAGATAAGGGGAAATCACATCTGTTAGTATCCATTTAAATTGTGATGGGAACGGTATGGTTTAAATAAAAGATACCATAAGAGAGCGGGAAAGACTTGCTCAGGGAAGACCACTACGAATGGGACAAATCCTGGAGTTTCAGTGTCTTTTTTTTTTTTTTTTTTTATGACTCACCTGCTCCTTAAAGAGCGGTCAACGAGTAGCAGCTGTGAAGCAATGCATCCTGGTAAATGTGCTCATGCTGCAGGGTTGTACCAGACATGGCTCTAAGTTAGACACTTTCAATGATAAGCACTAACTTTGGGCTCTTTTTCTGTTTATTTATTTATCTGTGGGTGGTAGGTCACATATCAAATGTTTTTTTTGCAAAACAGACTTAATAGAAATAATTCTAGAAAAATACGATTTTCAAAGCCATTTATGTCTTGATTTTGATCTCCAGAAACTTTCCATGAGAAGTTTAACTCCAGGAAATTGTGTTTGGGCACATATGATGATGAATTAAATAGAGGTAATCATTATTATTAATTATTGGGGGTAATTATATACAGTAAACATATATGATTTAAAATATAAATGTTAATAATATACACATTCTTAATAGTTTTTTTCTTAAGAGACATTGTATTTACAATCTTCAATCTTTTTCCTTTTCCTTTCCCAATCAATTGCCTCCATCTAACTCTGTCTTCTGTATCCTCTTCTCTTGCGCCAACTACCTTCATGTCCTCTTTCACTACATCCATAAACCTCCTCTTTGGTCTTCCTCTAGGCCTCCTGCCTGGCAGTTGAAAATCAGCATCCTTCTACCAATATATTTACCATCTCTCCTCTGGACATGTTCGAACCATCTCAGTCTGGCCTCTCTGACTTTATCTCCAAAATCTCTAAAATGTGCTGTCCCTCTGATGTGCTCATTCCTGATCCTGTCCATCCTGGTCACACCCAAAGAGAACCTGAGTATCTTCATCTATGCTACCTCCAGATGTCTATTTTTTGTTTATAATATATATATATTTGATTTATTATATAAAATGTCAATTCTAAATAGCAATAAAACAAATAAAGAACAGAATCAAATAGATCTACAGACTACATGGTGCAAGTCCCAAAGAGCTACCTCCTACTATCAAATATACAGTATATACTGTATATACATTTACTATATTTATAAATGAGTATTTATGTATGTTATACGAGTAAGTCAGGGGTACACGCACTTTTTTAAGCATGCAAGTTACAGGTAGACATGATTGTTCTCTTACTATAAAACATAATGTACTGTATATAGAAAATGTAATTGGTATTCATTCATTCATCCATCCTTTTTCTATACTGCTTATCCTCATTAGTGTCGCAGGTATGCTGGAGCCTAATTGGTAAACTTTGAAATTACTTTACTAAAATACCATCCGGCCATCCATTTTGTACAGTATACCGTATATAAAACAAACGAGCGACGCGTTTGTTTGGGAGCCTGTTTTTGTCCCACGGGGAAGTGAATATCACGATCGTGGGGTGCCTACTAACTTTTTCAAATGTCACCGAGCATTGGCTTTCTTGTTGTCGTTACACTAATAATGTCTTGTTATCAAAACACTATCGGTGTGTCATTGTTTTGTGAAGATAAGCACATAATGTGTCCAGCCTTATGACGGGGACACTATGACAGGGGTGTCCTATCTCACCGGCTGATTTTGAGTAGCTCACAATGGGTGAGGGAATATTTGCTTCAACTCTTGGTCGTTTTTTTAATTTATTATAACTGTTCAATTCAGACTTGATTTCTTTAAATCATGACAAATAGCCACAAATTGGCATAAGGACGATGGCCACACTGTTTGAGTGGAGGTCCATCCATCCATCCATTTTCCANCATCCATCCATCCATCCATCCATTTTCCACCGCTTATCCGGGTCCGGGTCGCGGGGGCAGCAGCTTCAGTAGGGAAGTCCAGACTTCCCGGTCCCCAGCGACCTCTTCCAGCTCCATCGGGAGGACACCAAGGCGTTCCCAGGCCAGCTGTGAGACATAGTCCCTCCAGCGTGTCCTAGGTCTTCCCGGGGGCCTTCTCCCGACCGGGCATGCCCAAAACACCTCACCAGGGAGGCGCCCGGGAGGCATCCGGACTAGATGCCCGAGCCACCTCAACTGGCTCCTCTCGATATGAAGGAGCAGCGGCTCTACTCTGAGCTCCTCCCGGATGGCCGAGCTCCTCACCCTCGAGTGGAGGTCTGCTTGGTAAATCAATTTAAATGTTGCCCGTCATAAATAAAACACAGAAAGTTTACCGCTCTAATAGTAATGGAAGTTGCACTCACCCCCTCGAACTTCACTCCTATCCGGGTCACGGCGCCGACGTAACCCATCTGCTTCACACGGCATTAGAGATGAGAGCGCTGACCCTTGGGCCAAAAGCCCAGACTGCCGTGGAAGGCAAAGGGAGTGAGGTTTTACCGCGTACACTTGCAAAACAGCACAGGTTGGCATCCTTGCACATGCTCTCCCCGTGCGTGTGGGGTTTTTCTCCTCGTACTCCGGCGTCCTCCCACATGCCAAAAACGTGCACGTTGGGTTAATTGGACTCTAAATTGTCCATAGATATAAATGTGACTATGAATGGTTGTTTTTCTATAAGTGCCCTGCGATTGATGGGCAACCAGTCTAGGGTGTACCTTGACACTTGCCCGAAGTCAGCTGGGATAGGCTCTAGCATACCCTAGTAAGGATAAGCGCCATAGAAAATGAATGAATATAAAAAAAATAATTCAACAATGTATTCCCCATGTATTCATATTACTCAAAACATGCATCAAATGAAATTCAAATTTTTGTCTAAAATAGTGTCACAAAAATAAAGGCCAAAACCCCCAAAACTATCCATCCATTTTCTATGCCGCTTATCCTCATTAGGGTCACTGGGATGCTGGAGCCTATCCTAGCAGACTTTGGGCGAGAGGCGGGGTACACCCTGGACTGGTCGCCAGCCAATCGCAGGGCACATATAGACAAACAAACATTCACACTCACATTCATACCGATGGACAATTNTATGAATGGTTGTTTTTCTATAAGTGCCCTGCGATTGATGGGCAACCAGTCTAGGGTGTACCTTGACACTTGCCCGAAGTCAGCTGGGATAGGCTCCAGCATACCCTAGTAAGGATAAGCGCCATAGAAAATGAATGAATATTTAAAAAAAAATTTAACAATATATTCATTCATTCAATTCATATTACTCAAAACATGCATCAAATGAAAATCAAATTTGTGTCTAAAATAGTGTCACAAAAATAAAGGCCAAAACCCCCAAAACTATCCACCCAAAATGTGTTTTTAATAATTATCTAACAGTGACTCTGGCCAATAGCATTCATTGTAAATAAATAGAAAAATGTACAGTTACTCATACAGGATTGGTATCGGCCGATCTCACTCATGGATGATCGGTATGGGAATCTGCAGCATAAAACCCATCTCTAATTTCAACTCATATATTGATTTTAAAATGTTTTTTTTTTAAATGTTTGCTTTATTTATTTGTTACTAATCATGTTTTCAATAAACCAGACACACAAATAGATAAAATAAATAAATACAGATTTAAAGCATCTTCCATGCATAATGTATGAAACATTTAGCCCTACAATTATTATTAAACGGAATAAAAGTTGTCTACATTAAAGTAAGCAATATTTTGTGTACAGAGGATTAAACATGTTTGTTGAGAATGAAACCTTCCATTTGACTAGATCTTAGAATAATACTGCTGTAGGTCGCACAGCACATAAGAGTTAGTTTTTAAAGTAAATGCATGCACAAACAAGGTACTGTTTGTACTTTAAATTGGAATGTTTGGCTATCAATAATCTAGATCTAGCCACATGCATTATTCATATTCATACAGCTTGTTTTATTGTGTGCATGCAGCTGTTGGACAGACTGATGTGTGACGATTTTGCGCCTGAGCAGCATTCAGGGTGTTTGATAGGACGGAATGCACATGTAAGGTTTGCACGTTGAGATATTAGACGTGTTATTGGATACGTACGGTATCTTTAATATGACCTCGCCCTCGTGTTGCCCCTGTGCTCATTCATCTTCATGCATATGCTTTACGGCCATAGAAACATTGCATAAAGACAGATGTAGATTTGAATGCAGATTTTCCTGTGCTTTTCCCACCACCGTTGTGCCACAGCTATGGGAACGCCTTAACCATTTAATGTGCGTGTAGGTGGAGTGCCCGGCTCGTGCTTTTCATTGTTGAAGCGATAGACACGCAAAAAGTACTGTATTAGTGCTTTGGTGTGCTATGCGCAAATACAAATAAATATAGGACGTCTCTTTTTTAAGACAAAAGAAGCAAATCCTGTTTGTGTAGAATTATACTGTTTTGTCACTCAAACTGGAGCGAACACTACTGCTTAATAATAATTAATAATAATGAATTCATGCTTTCCCCTTGTCTAAGAGGAGTTGGTCTTGTGTTTTATTCAGTAAAACAATTGCTTTGCCATGGATAGATAGTCACTACGTTTACATGCAGTCAAATAACACTATCATAACCGCACTACAGTGGAAAGAAAACCTTATTATGCAAAACATTTATTTAACAAAGAAATATTCCAAATACGAAAAAGCGCCGCCCAGAATTATGTACTGCACCGCCATACAAGCTGCCCTCCCCTGGGGCAGTAATGCACCGAAGTAATGGATGCCAACCGCCGTAAAACCGAAGAAGAAGAAGCTGCCTTCCCATTGGTTATTTTGGGGATCTGCCATCATCCTCTTCCTCCCAGAATCCCCAATGATGCTACGTCACGGCGTTCCTTTGCTCTCGAACAGCATACCGTCCAATGTTAAAAATGAAAATCATAGTGTTAAATTTAGTATGTAATGATGTTACAGTTCGTAAACTTACGTATGATTTCTGCCATCTGTCAAAACTCCGTTCGCCTCCTCCTCCTTTGCCACAAAGCTCACCTGCCTCGACCCGAAAGTGTCATTATTCGTGACATCGTGTATTTTTTGGATTGTTCATACATGTAAACGATTATGTTGTCATTAATAAACTTATTTCTTTCGGGTGGGTACAATATTGGCCGCACGGTGGTCGAGTGGTTAGCATGTTGGCCGCACAATCAGGTTCGAATCTCTGTGCATGGGTTTTCTCCGGGTACTCCGGTTTCCTCCCACATTCCAAAAACATGCATGTTAGGTTAATTGGTGACTCTAAATTGTCCATTAGAGTGTGAATGTTTGTTTGTCTGCCCTGCGATTGGCTGGCGACCAGTCCAGGGTGTACCCCGCCTCTCGCCCGAAGTCAGCTGGGATAGGCTCCAGCATACCCGCGACCCTAATGAGGATAAACGGCATAGAAAATGGATGGATGGGTACAATATTTACAGTTTATACGACTGTTTTCGGGGGTTGGAACAAATTTTGCCATTGATATGAAAATCTAATAAGTCTCATAATATGAAAATTCTGAGATAGGAAAGCCCCTCCAGAACAAATAAATGTTGTATCTTGAGGTTCCACTCTATTAGCGATGACCCGGTTGCTCATAGTAATAATGTAATGTAAACACCAATAACACTTTTGAATAACCCGATTATGCTAATATTTTGTTTTTTAAAAATATTACCTCTGGGCGACTCCTTTTCTAACCCAAAGATTAGATCACCTATGGAAAGAAAAACTCATTTGTGTTCTGCGCATGTTTCATTTGAAAGAATAGCTTCTTGCAGACACGGCGACAAGCAAAACCACACACTTTATGGAGCGAAACACGTCACCTTGTTAGTGTGCTGAAACACCAGAACATCTGTGCCATGAAGGGCCGAGACACTGCAGGTTTTTGTCCCCAACCAGTTCTCGCCAACCAGCGGGAAAGAAAACCGGCAGGGTCTCGGACATCCATGGCACGAATCTGACAGCCCTGTTATAGACGGCAGAATCTAATTTCATAAACACTCCATGGCAGACCACCAAAAAAGCCGACTACACGGCTAAGTAACAAATCAGTAGCTCGGATCCGTCTAATATCCCTTCTCTCTTCTCCATCATCTCTCGCTCTCATGAGCGACTACAGAGTGGGACACGTTTGGCTCCATTTCCTAGTACTTCACGTTCTCGCCTTCCTTTAATAAAGAAAGACCTAATAGTGTCAAGTACTGGTAGTGGGTCAAAACCAGCACCAAAGCGCAAACAAAGGCGACTGTTACTGCCGTGCTGCTGTTGTTGCTGTTTTTGGATAAAGGAGAAAAAGCGGATGTGACTCCAATTGCGACATGAGGTTCTGCGGGTAACCCCGGGGGTACACCAATTGTAAAAACAATTAGTGCATAACACTCTCAATCCCAAGTGCACTTGAATGCCCCATGGTGTAAGGAGGAGGGAGCATAAAAGAGAACGGAGACAGCGCATGAAATTGTTCATTGCTCGGGGTGCATTTTCACAAACAAACAAGTAATGTGATGCATTTCCTGCACAAAGAGCGCTTAATCTTATATCGGTGGTCTTTCTCTAACCCATATCAGGGTTTGAATGCATGTTCTCCCAGGTGTGTGTGGGTTTTCTCCGGGTACTCGGGTTTCCTCCCACATCCCCAAAACATGCATGTCAGGTTAATTGGAAACTCTAAATTGTCCATTAGAGTGTGAATGTTTGTATGTCTGCCCTGCGATTGACTGGCGACCGACCGGTCCAGGGTGTACCCCGCCTCCTGGCCAAAGTCAGCTGGTATAGGCTCCAGCATACCCGCAACCCTAAGTACAGGCGGCATAGAAAATGGATGGAGGGGTTTCCAGCATGAACCGCCTTTTTAGGGTCATGCCTATGTACCAGTACTATTGGCACCTTATACCAGTACTATTGGCACCTTATACCAGTACTATTGGCACCTTATACTAGTACTATTGGCACCTTATAATACCTGCACTGAAAACACTTTCATGCCTTTACTTATCAGTGATTTCACCTTTTTACTCAGGGTTCTATGTTCAGTTAGTGTTAGTTCTATGTTTATTTAATGCTCCATGTTTACTTAGAATTCTACATTGCACTGAGTCGCCAAAGAAAGTTCCTAGTTCGTGAATTGTTCACTTACAATGGCAATACGGTTTTTTCTGATTCTGATGCCACAATAACACATTTTGCTGGACGATAATTGTCCTACAAAATATTGTCAATAACATTATTGACAATATTTTTATACCATTTTTCTTGAATTATAATGAGAGTACATCATATCATACCTGCGATTGACTCGCGACCAGTCCAGGGTGTACCCCACCCCACGCCCAAAGTCAGCGACCCTAATGAGGCTAAGCGGTATAGAAAATTGATGTAATTTGATTACTTATCTATTTATCAGTGCAAAATGTGATTATGTTTTTTTTTTACCTGGAATTGTAATTTCAAGTAAATGTTTACATTTAGTAGGAGTGCAGGAGTAGGGGGTACATGGCTTCCGGTCAAACGTCTGAAGGCTACGTGACGGTAAAGAGTATGGGAACCACAGCTGTAGAGGCAAGTATAGCTAGATGAATGAATAACACAATGTGATGAACTGTTCCTTTTGCATGGATGGCTAGATTGACGGATGAAATGTCATGTGGTATGCTTTTTATCATTGGTTATTTATCCGCATATAGATGGCTGGTGTATGAGGTGACATGCATAGCATCATGAGCTGTGACAGATGTGGGGTGGGGTATGGTTTGGAGGGTAGGCTATTAGTCTCCTTTGATGAAACAAAATAAACAGTCAATAATGTGCCACAATCTTAGACACCTTTAGCTTTGTTGTTACCGCAGTTCTGTTGACCATGCATACCACGAAGAAACTAAAGAGTGTTTCAGTAAGCGATCCCTCCACGTTGTGGTCAGTGCTTCAGCAGACTCTCCCCCGCACCCCCTACCCCGCACACAGACTCTAAAGTTCAGCGTCTGTGTGGGAAATAACGGTGCCATCTGGAGAGTTTGAGATCCCATAGCTGGGAGGAGAGCGCTCTTTCTGGTCAAAGGAGGCCAGAGAGGCAGGGAGAGGATGCTGGATGCACAGGAGAAGCTTTCTCAACTAAGGTGAAACAATTGTGGGATTTTAAAATCTTACTGACGTAGATTATGGGTCTCAAACTCATGCCATGGAGTGCGCAGACGCTGCAGCTTCCTCCAGCAGGCCTCTTCCCTCAAATTGAAGGAGTTGTTGATCATTAAAATCACCTTCTTTTGTGACCGTCTGGGAAAAAAAACCTGCAGGGTCCCGGCGTAGACCCCTGACACCCCTGGCGTAGATGATGTTTTTAGGATTGTTGTGTGCCACATATCTTAAAATCTCACATCCCTATGTGGGCCATGTACAATGTAGCCTATGTTCCCAAAGTAGGGTACGCATATCCCGTTCTTATCTATTTAGCAATGCTCATATGACTCTATATCAGATTGCAACCATACAAAATACACAGTTTGACCTGAAATGACTATATAATCAGTTAACCAATTAACTACGCACAATATTTGTGAAAAATCTGTGGGATGATTGTGAAACGTTGTCAAAATGTCTCCATGCTGGGTACAAAATTGTGATCTAAAATTAATATATAATTAATTAAAAGTTAATTGATAGGAAATGGTTAATGTTTTTGAAGTATGCTGGAGTATATTTATCCATATATCCATTTTCTATGCTACTTATTCTCATTAGGGTCGCGGGTAGGCTGGAGCCTGTCCCAGCTGAATTTGGGTGGGAGGCGGGGTTCACCCTGGACTGGTTGCCAGTCAGTCGCAGGGCAGACAAACAAACATTCACACTCTAATGAACAATTTAGAGTTGCCAATTAACCTAACATGCATGTTTTTGGAATGTGGGAGGAAACTGGAGTACCCGGAGAAAACCCACACACGCACGGGGAAAACAAGCAAACTCCACACGGAGATGCCCAACCCTGAACATCCTGACTGTGAGGCCAACATGCTGCCCACTCAGCCACCGTGCGGCCTGAGTACATTTATATATATGGTAATAGTATATTTCCCATTTGGTTCTATTTGTATATTATATTGAATGTCTGTTTTGTGGAATTGAGTACCATTTTGTACAAAAATATTTAGTTTTAATATTTTAATTTTATTTTTATTTTAATAAAAATGTTTATTAATAAGATTTAGGTCTGAGCTCTGGCTGACCCAATTCAAAGCTTCTTTTTCTTCTGATTGATGGCCACTGTAGTGCAGTTCAGACTGCATTCATCAAGTGTTGATAAGGATGAATGTGCTGGGTGGATGCTGCTGCTCCATTCCACGGGTCACTTGCTGCTCACGCGGGCACCGTCACATCTCGTGCGTCAGCAAGCGTGACACGGGGAGGCGACACAAGCCTCCATCAAGTCGCTGAGCCCTAATGGCTTCTTGCGTAGGTGTGGAGCCAATCCCGCATCCTCCGCTCGGAGTGGAGCAGTGGGGCCTCATTAACCAATCAAGGAGCAGAAGTGTGTGGGTGTTGGAACAGCAGAAGGAGTGCTGTGCCGAGTCCTGATGGGGAGTCCCAAACAATAAACATCTTACACGGAGACATGCTGAGCAGCAAAGATGTGAAGAGTTTTTCTTCTCTGCTCTGCTAGACGGACAAAGATGGCCAAGATATGTGCACCGTTCCTTCCCGCTATACGTACATATTTCTGTTCTATACCATCGAATCTTTTACACTATGCTTACTTTCTTTGCAATATTTTGCATTCTCTCACAAATGAGAGAAACACACATCTTTGTTGCAGATGATGTGGTATGCTTTGAGATCATGGGCTGTTCCTTTCCATAGACCAGCGGTTACCAAACTTTTTCTGGTACCACTCCGCCAGAAATTATTGACACCTTAAGCACACAATCAATCTTTGTTTGCTGTACAGTTTACTCTGTCACGATTTCATTTACCAATCATGCTGCATATTTAACCAAATTGTGTATATTTTTGATAAAACTAAACATTTCCATGTATAAAAAAACTAATATAAGTCATTCAGAAGCTGTGATGCAATGTATTATACACACTGGTCATTATGTGTCAGTAATGTTACTGTGATTGTTGTTTGGTGAGACCCACAAGCATCAGACCTGATCACCAAACAACAGGCTTTTATTGCAGGTTTAATAATAATAACACAAGAATCACAACAAGACCAACTCTCATTTGCACTGTACTGTGCAGGCTGCTATCATGAGGCGTTCAAGAGCGCTAATCAGTGACGTCCGGTGAGGCACTGACTTTTTGGGATTTTTTTTACGCTAACACAGATTTGCTTATTAAAGAGGATAAAGAGAAAAAAGAGGAGAGTAAAAAAGAACATTATAGTCCAGTCATGGTTGAAAATGTTTTATTTGCTTCTTAAAACCATGTGTTATTTTTCTTAGACATTGAAAAACATTTGTGTTCTTACCTTTTTATTTTTGTCTGAAGTACATGCAAGATACAAAAGTCTGATGACCTCCGGGTGAGTTTGGGTATATAACCCTCCATCTTGGCAGTCGAGTTCAATCATTCATTGAGAAGAGCATTCAAATATCTTCAATGCATTGATTGTCTGCAGAAAAAGCGAGAACAAAAGTTTCAGCATTTGGGAACAACTATGAGGTGAAAGAGGAACAGGAGAGATACCGTAAAAGTCTTATCTGCGTAGCGTCGAAGAACACAACTGTGGTGCATTCAAGGACCATCGAGCGAAGTGAGAAGGCTCGCCGCTCGTCGAAACACAATGAGATAAAGCAACAGACTTGCAAAAAACCGTGGGGTTTCTAACTGTATATTATTTTTTGAATAATACAAAATTTATTACTTCCAAAATGTGTATGCATGTACACAAAATATGATGTAGTAAGTTACATTTTTTTATCATTGGGAAAGTACGGTATGGGGGTGGGGGACACCACATTTGGGCACCTAGGCTGTAGATGGATGACAGACGACGTGATGCGCTATGCTTTGGATCCACAACTGATCCTTTCAATACATAAGCTAAAGAGGATAAATCACTTATGATGTGGTATGCGTTGGATCATGAGCTCTTCCTTTCTGAAATGGACTGACAGATTACACGAGATGCGGTATGCTTTTTTTTTCAAGGAGTTGCAGTTTTCTGTCTCCTCACGCCTCCTCCAAAACTACTCAGGCAGCTAAAGGGGCCATTTACCGTTTTGTAATCATGTCAACAGCTCTTCTGGCTATTTGAATGTGTAATTTGTATCAGCTGATGCATTTACTGGCTCCGGAGCCACAGTGGGGCCTCCCTCGTAATTAGAGGGACCCCCTGGCTCTCACAACGGTCCTCATCAAACTGCCCTTGACCTAGAAAGTGAAGCCCCGGCTGCTCCCGATGACCAGAATCTTCAATTTATCGGCTATAGCGGTTCTCTAGCCGCACTGGTGGCTTGGTAAATTATATTTGAGGTCGACACAGCCTGTGCCCGAAAGGGTTTTTGTCCATGGTCTAAATGTCAGTTAACGGCCCTGAGGATGGAATGACACAAGACCTTCTCATGCATGTAAGCATGAAGGGATTGCCGCTGGTCTGAGAGCTCTTATTGAAAACCCCTGCGAGGATGAAGAGGAGAGGAAACGAAGCAAGGGTTTGCACACGCCGTAGAGGGCCTCTCGTGCAGGAGCATGTTGTATTGTATCATTCAGAGACAATTCCCGACCGCTTGCCGCTAACAGCTACTTGACTGAATCTATGGTATCTCTCAATCAGCATCAAGTGTTTGCAGCGGCCGCCTCGTATACCTGAATCGTGTGTCTCCGTTACGGTACGTCTGCCCTGTGTGTGAGCTACAAGGAGCAAGCACACAGAGAGACACACCGGGGGGGAGCCACTGAATCTCGTAGCGAGCAAAAAAAAAAAAAAGCCAACATATCACATCTACGTTTACACCGATATCGATTCATCGGTCATATGTCGTAATCGCCCCCTGCCAATTAGGTGTGAATCTTTGTCTATATGTGCCCTGCGATTGGCTGGCGACCAGTCCAGGGTGTACCCCGCCTCTCGCCCAAAGTCGGCTGGGGTAGGCTCCAGCATCCCCGCGACCCTAATGAGGATAAGCGGTATAGAAAATGAATGAATGAAAATTAAAGCGCTGCATGTATTTCAACGACAAACTACATGTTACTTCAGAAAAAAAAAGACTGTAACTGCTATAGAATCTAAATATACACTGCTCAAAAATATTAGAGCAACACTTCAGATCTAAACGGGGGGGGGGGTGATTTTGAATATCTTTCCAGATAAGAAGTAGGTGATGTATTAATAAAAAAATAATGCCACATAATTTGATAGAAGCAAAAATGATCACCCTATAGAGGAGGGAAATCAAAGACACCCCAAAAATGAAAGTGAAAAAATGATGCAGCAGACTGGTCCATTTTGCCAAAATGTCATTGTAGCAACTCAAAATGATTGTCAGTAGTTTGTGTGGCCCCCACGTGCTTGTATGATGCCTGACAACGTCGGGGCATGCCCCTAATGAGACCACTGATGGTCTCCTGGGGGATCTCCTCCCAGATCTGGACCAGGGCATCACTGAGCTCCTGGACAGCCTGAGGAGCAACCTGGCAGCACCGGATGGACCTAAACGTATTGTCCCAGAGGTGTTCTATTGGATTCAGGTCAGATGAACGTGAGGGCCAGTCAATGGTATCAATTCCTTCATCCGCCAGGAACTGCCTGCATACTCTAGCCACATGAGGTCGGGCATTGTCGTGGACCAGGAGGAACCCAGATCCCATGGCAGCAGCGTAGGTAAAAGAGATGAGGAGTCAGTGGCCTCAACCTGGAAAACCATTCCTGTTTTAATACAGTATATATATATATATATATATATATATACACACACTAAATATCTGGCAGGATTTTCAAATATACTGTGTATGAGCAATATTTTGGGGGGGGCACTTATCTACTAAACGTCTTATGCTCAGTGGACATCAAAACAAACACACCAAGTCATCATAAGATAACAGCAAAGTAAGTGTAAATACAAAGTAATACTAACTATATGCAAGTTATATTTACTAATTACAGCTCTGTACATGTCATTTTGGAGTGTGTTTTGGAGCAGCTTTAGGCCAATTAACCTAACAGGCACGGGGGAGAACATGCAAGCTCCATACATGCCCAAGTCTTCCAGATCGCTCGACTGTGCGGCCAACACGCTAACCACTAGACCACTGTGTGTATCCTTTTTTTTCCACTTTGCATTTAATATATATATATATATTTTTTAATTTAAATATTTAAAAATACATACAATTCGGATTCGAATTGTCATTAATCGGGATGATGATTATGACGTATCACTGATGAATTGATATCGGCTGCTACTCTCTGTGCTCCTCTGCTCTGCCACCCCCACCCCCAACTGGATTTTTTTACTCCATGGTAAACTTCCATGCAGGATTTCCAGGGTTGTGTACATTCACAAGTTCAAGTTGTCATGTCTTCAAGTACTGTATTTAGTTGTATTTTTGTATATTGAATGTTTTGAAAACAGTTACATTGTAACATAAAATGTAGTTTAGTCCCTCGTATTAGGTCTAGTAAATGAGATGCGTGTTTTCATGGTGTCTTGTTTGTAGTCAATGTTTGGCACTTTTTAATGTTCGCTTCAGCATTTGTTTTTCACCTGTTTGCAAATACTCAGTGGCTGCAGATGGACCGTTTCAAAAGCTGGTAAATATGACTCATTGATATTGGTAGGATGTTTTTTGTGAATAAGCCTTTTATAAACCCAACATGATGATGTTATTAGTTTAAAAACATCTCACATTAGTCTGTGTATTATCACTTTTAGCCCAATGCAGCCACTTTTTTATTTTAAAATGCTCAACTTTAGTATCTAATTATAGGCTCATTACCAAAATGTGCTCTATGTAAATATTTTCATTTGAGAGGCTCAACAAACAAAAGACTCAACAGGCGTTCCATAAAAGTAAAGCAAATAACACTGCAAATCTGTGGCAATGATTTTTGGCCTAAGCATGTCATTAGTAGTATAAACAAAATATTTTAATATTAAAATGAATATTTTAAAATGAATACTTAATTTTTTTATTTATTGTCTCAGAAGTACAAACCGTGCATCCAATGAGTATACTAACCGACAAAAGCCGGAATGTCCAACAATGATGAAGGTCTTGTCATCCAGCGAGATTGTTTCCATGTTGAAATCACAGATCGCTTTAGCCTACAGGTCATCTCTGGTAGGGATGGCCCAGTCCAATCTTCAGGATTTGGATCGGCTGCTGATCTCGCTGTATATTGAAAAAAATCAGCTTCTACCACGAGATCAGACCAACTGGATATTCGGCTCTGTGGCTACAGAGGTAGTTCCCCCCTCACTGTGCCTGGACTGCTGTGTTATGGTGGCAACCGCTGGTTGTCCATACTAGGGCTCGTCAATAAATTACTTTTGCGTTGTAGAAAGTCATATATTTTAAATCACACCACAAATTTATCTTTAACCATGTAAAATCATTAGTACTACCCTAAAAGTATTATTTCCAATTTTATCTTTTATTTGATGGACTTTTATTGGATTTATTGGATTGGATTTTATTGGATTAGGGACCTGACTCACAAAGGTTTGTTACTAAAGGCAAACAATATTGTTGGTCATGCTGTGTCATAAAAGTTCAGCAGTACTTTGGTTGCATTATTTTTAATGCTCTACAGAGCTTTATTAATAACCATATTAATACCATAAATTTATGTTTGTAACAAAAACTTACCGAATTGGAATGGCAATACTATAAAAAAAAATCGGATCAGACTGGAAGCCAAAACATGTGGATCAAGACATCTCTTGCACTTTTTAAACGCTGCGGCGATAGGAACAAGCCTCGAACCATAGGCATTGCTGGAGTTTCAGGCGGCTGATAAGATTTGATGCATTGAATCTTTGTGTTTTTTCCCCTCATTGTGTAATGTTTGCAAGGCATTTAGAGCATTTGGCAAAATGTCATAAGTGCCATATGGCATCAACGGCATATTTGTTTACAAGTTTAGCTAAGGGGACATCAGGCCGTTTGCTGCACGACACATAAAAAGAGCACCGGATTTGCTCAGCCTAACCCACCTATAGCACAGTACAGATAATTGTGCCCAATTAGACTGTTATGTTTTATGTTATTGGATGATAATTATTGGTCTAATAATTATTGTGCACCCCCAGTAACTACATAAATATAAAAACTGTATGCAAGTAAAAATATACAGTAGATTTGTAAAAAATGTATCCAAACAACATTGTTGTGTGTCAGTGTGCATCCGTGTCACCCCTCTGCCTCGCAGAAGCCTCCAGGCTTAAAAGCCCAGAAACGTCCATGTTTTTAGATGCATATGCACACATCCCTCCCCTCTTGCTTTCTAAAAGAGTGTAAGTGACTCCGATTTTCTCACGCATGCTGTCCTGCCTGTCACAAAATTTGTCATACTAACAGCATCATGTGTCTGTCTTTATTTTTGCATCTTTCTCATCTACTGTAAATTCTTGCCAGATAAGTCAGCATGGAGTGCCGCGGTTACCATAGTAGCGGCGCTTGTGTACCCCAGGAGAGCATTTCCCTTTTGGCGGAAAAAATGCACTAACACCCTTTTTTGTCCTAATGATTCTTAAGTGATGCATCATTGTAGGATATTGGCATCTTCATTTCTACCGCTGTTCGAATGTAGCCAATTTTCCGAAGCATGCACCGTGGACCGTAAATCCACGAGGATTTTTCATGTCAGATCCTGCAAACCTCCAACCCCTTTCATTCTCTGTGCAGCAGTGACCGCCACAGGTGCAATATTTCATTTTAGCAGACTGTCTGAGCAGATCATGTCAGTGTGTTGTGCTTGCATAACACAATGTCATCTGGTGACATTAAAAAGAGGTCTTTTTGGGAGGCATTACTCAGGCCGGGAGTGGGTCGGTAATTGTCGGGGATCTGCCGCCGTGTTTTTGCTGAGACACAATGCTGTGTGTAACAAGATGACACATTGCTCTTTTTCTCATAACCTTCCTTTATAACAAATAACGCAAAACAGTATTTGAAGAAGAAAGAGAAAATAATCCCACAAGTCTTGCGGTTCCTGTTCTCTCTGCAAGATTTATTCCTTTAGGGAGAGTTCCCCCTTGTCACGTTTGGTTCGATTAAAAGGAACTCGTTGGCCTTCTAGTGCAAATTGTTTGGTCGAATGATCATCCAAAGCCAGCTGACCGAGACTGCCCCGAAATGGGCCTCGATCCACGAGTAACCTCTGATGCGGTTTGGTTCGCTCCAGATCAACTCAACACAACTGAACACCATGTGGACCAAAGACATGGTGTTAAAATGACATCAATAAGCGTGTTGATAAACAATAATTACTCAACAAAAATGCAATGCTTGTTTTTGCTCCTATCTTTCACAAGTTGAGCTTAAAGATTTCAAATATTTTCATAATCCAACATCCTCATAGGTGTGACATATCACAATGCTGATTAGACAGCATAATTAGTGCACTGGTGTGCCTTATGCTGGCCACAATAAAAGGCTACTGCACATATGTGGCAAATATTGAGGCAGGGTGCAATATGCATTCTGACGTCAGGGATGTCCACCAGGGCTGTTGACCGTGAGTTGGATATTAATATCTCTACCATAACCCTTCTTCAAATGTGTTTGAGAGAATTTGGCAGTCAAGTCATTTCACTGCTTTTTGTGGTTCACTACTTCAATCGATCATGGTTTTTCAAAAATTAATAAATCATGTCTTTTTGTGGTTGAATGCTGCCTCTTATTAGTCAAAACATATGTCACTTCCTGTCTGCCTGCCACTCATCTGTCCTAGACATTTTTAGGAACACGTTTATAGCAACACACATGAGCATGAGTTCTTTTTAGGTCCTAATGGCTTATTTACTCTTATTATGTTTACTATAATGGGTAATACAAGTGTAAAGATGACTACGGGGGTGTTACTTTGTGTCTAGAAAAAAATTAAAAAAACAACATATTTAGAAGGTTGTTAAGAGGTTTCAAATCCAGCATCTTCACTTCTAGAATTGCCTGACACCAGCCACTCGACCAAGCAAGAATTTTTGCACAAATTGTCAAAAACGGTCTCAGGAAAGCTAACATGCATGTGCCTCGTTGTCATCAGGGACTGCAGTTTGTCTTTGTAACTGACTTGAGTGGGCAAATGCTCACATTCTAAGGCATCTGCCGCTTTGTAGAGGTGTTCTCCTCTCAGATTAATTCCAGGTTTTCACTGTACAGGGCAGATGACAGAGTGTATGGCATGATGTGGGTGAGCGGTTTGCTGAAGTCAACATTGTGGGTGGAGTGGCCGATGGTGGCGGTGAGGTAATGGTATGGGCAAGCGCATGTTATGGACGATAAACATGCAACATACTGCACATTTTATTGACGGCATTTTGAATGCACAGGTACCATGACGGGCTCCTGAGTCCCGTTCTTGTGCCATTCATGCATGAGTATCACCTCCTGTTGCAGCATGATAATGCATGGCCCCATGTTGCAAGGATCAGTACACACCCGACTTGTCAACTATTGAGCATGTTTAGGAAATTCTGGATGGGCATGTATACGACCATGTGTTTGTGCCAACATCCAGCAACTTTGCAAAGCCATTGAAGAGGAGTGGCCCAACATTCCACAGGCCACAATCAACAACCTGATCTTTTCTTTGTGAAGGATGTGTTGCACTGAGTTTTGCACACCTTTTACCCGTGCAATAATCCTGTTGTCCAATCAGCATCAGCGTCAGTGTTGTCTCGCTGCTCTGCTCACTCCCTCTGTGTGCTGTGTGTGTGTGAAAACAATGCTCTGTGAAAGCATATTTTAGGAACTTTTTATTAAATATTCCAGATAAGTTTAGATCACATGTATATGTCGAATCAATTCCTTACTAGTACCAAATCGTGTTAACGGTAAACACAAGTAGGCGGATCCATCCCAGATCATCTGTCACGGCTCTAATGTGGCAATTTTGAGCTATTTCTGTGGATTTTAGTTGCAATTTTTTTATATGTTTCTGCAATCAGCAGCTGTGCTCTGACAAGAACGAGGCAGCCAAACACACATACAACTGGAAAAAGATGAGAACCCTTTTTTTTTTTTTTTTTGCAGAAAAGGCAAGTAAGTCAACAATGGTGGAATTGATGTGTAAGGTGAATCCAGCGGCACTCCACTTCACCTAAGTGGCATTATTGATTGATTGTTTTAGTTTCCTTTTGGTATGGACATTTGTAGACGGTCCCTCCGGGCTGGTCTCTATGTTGGCTGCTCATGGAAATCAATAGAAGTCATGCTGCAGAAGACTGCTTAATTTGATTGAAAAGGTTCGAAAGATTGAAAGTGTTGTCGGCGTTACCGCTGTTGGAAAGTGGTATTGTTTGCTGTCTAACAAACGTTCACTTGGGAGTTATTGATCCTGGAAGTTTGAATATATTGCTGACTGTACGCAGTGTGACTCTGAAAGCATTTGCATGTGGATCAGCAAGGAGGAAAATGAGTGCCAAAAGTCACTTGACAGTTTTTTTTTGCAGTTGTAGAATAGTTTTTTGTACTTGCTGGATTTTTTTTTAAATACTTGAAGGTCGTTCTGTTTTTGTACTTAAAAGATATCCATTGTCAATGTAGGAATATGTTCTTTTTCTACATGTAAACTATGCTGTATTTTTTCCCGAAGAAGGAATGTCTGTAAAACATGTTTTGCGAGGTTTTGGCATCATTTTAACTTCATAGATGTCAGTTATGTTGCAATCCCCACTGATCACGTGACCCATGAGACTTTCACTTTTTCGTTTTCAAGGGCTGTAAGTGATGTTTTTGATGGCTCTTCTGTTGTGCTGTCTCTTCACTCCCAACATGCTGAGTGCTCTGATGGGAGACTGGCCTAGGAATCGTCTGCACCCGACCTCGACAAGGTTGCATCGGGTCCCTCTATCCTCTGCTTCGGCATTTAACAAAGATAACATATTACCAACCGAAGACGTTCATTCCAAAATCAGACGTTTAAACCCATCGCTGGTCCACAGCTCCGGTCTTCCTAGTGCATCTGTTGCCATAACAACACATAATATGCCTTAGGTTGGACTGATGGTGATCAGTGAAGTAGGTGTGTGTGTGCGTGCGTGCATCAGTTGGCTCTTTCCTTGAGGGAATTTTATCACACCGCATCTCTCCAGCTGTGCCTAATGAATTCTGAGGTGATTACACCTGCGGCTATTTTGGTTTTGGAGACTTCAGTCTTGACCCACATAAAGTGAGCTTGCCTGGGACATGGACTTTCTGTGTAAAAGCAAGTTCGATGGCTATAATGCTGGAGGGCCCAAGGGCAGAAAGTAATGAGAATATGTCAGTAATAATAATTAAAAGGCACTCAGTAGAGGGCAAAGCTCTGCCAAGGTGCTTGGGTGGTTGTGGTCTGCAAAGAAGAGCTTACTCAGAACTACAACTATGTTTGTAAAAAAAAAAAAGCCCCTTGCTCACACTGCACTAAATTCATTTGTGATTGTCATCACTTCATAACACAACACTGCATGACTGCTACTTTCCTGAATTGGGGCTTGTTCCAGGAAAGATTGCATCAATTATGACACGTCTACTGTACATTATGCATTATATTTTTTTTCAGTTTTGGGTAACGTTATCTTTTTTTAACCTCTGGCACTTCAACCTCACCTTTGTACAATTTCAAGCTATTCAATGGACTTGAACGACATGAATTTCAGTTACAAAGTGGGAAAAATTGGAGTGTTTGAGGGAAAGTCCTCTGCGGGCGACCAGATTAAACTGTACAAACTTTGTGGCAGCCATAGAGCGGAATTATTATTTTAATATATATAGTATGATAAACTTGATTTAGATCTGCAACGATTAATCGATCAATTGATTGTTAATTATTAACTATTTTGGTAATCGATTAATCGTTTCACTTAAAAATGTACTATAAATATCCTGAATTTAGCCACTCTATTGTAACTATTTTTTAATTTTCTTAGTGATCCATGAAAGCAGATGTATTATCTTTCACTTTTGACTTTGGAAAAGAGCTATCAACATTTTTGCCTCTTTTTGATATCTTGCAAAGCAAACCACTGCAGAGATGTGTGCATAGAGCGTGTGTAAAACCATCCCCACGCAAAGTAAATCCCATACTTGTACTTGTGCTTAGGAAAACGTCTACATTTCTGCACTCTCTCCATTATCTCTTACCATGGGTACGCACAAAACCTACTGGTAGAACAGTGAAACTGCAGTACATTGTTTGTGACGTTTGTCAACTGATGGTTTATACTGCTACTTCAATTTTGGTGACTGAGATCGTCCTCTTCGCTATGATTTTTGGAGGGAAAACGTCCATTCATGCATTCTTAAAGGGATTACTGCAAAGAAGGGAAAATTTAAAATTTCTCTTAAAAAATCCGATTAATCGATTAATCGGAAAAATAATCGACCGATTCATCGATTATGAAAATAATTGTTAGTTGCAGCCCTACTTTGATTGATTGGGATGGGAATTTAAAAGTTGTAGTGTGTTGCACTTTATCATATAGTAAGTCATCTGCATCAACCATTGCTGGCACCAGCATTGTTCATGCATGAATAAAGACACTACTG
>QODF01000148.1:1638840-1702121 GCA_024372805.1 Oostethus manadensis | reverse complement strand
CCCCCCCCCCCCCCCCCCCCCCGACACAACACCCCACAATTTAAGAAGCAGCGCTCTATAGTAATGCGTGCCCACTATTATGGGAAGAGCAAAAGAGAAACCATTCGGTGAAGATAAATATTGAATATATTGCATTTAAAAAGGCACGTGTTGAAGGCAATATGTGCCTCAGATGGACACATGGGACTTTACCAGTCTCAGAGTAATATTTCTGCTATTTCCGTACAAGGACAAAGATGCAGGGGGTGGGGTGAAACAGAGAGAGCGAGAGGCAGCGGGTTAGAGAATGTGTGTGCCAGTTTTCGGAAGCGTGTGTTCCTTCTTCCTGCACCCGTGGTGCTGTGAGTGTAAGTGTGCATGTGTATATATTTTGGCGGTGCATTTTGAGGGTCACCCAGGAAGAGACTACGGCGCTGCTCTTAGTCATCGTCACACCTCGCTCTCATTACCTGGCGCTCCATCTGTCCACATTGCCGCAAACACATTCCATGCTGTAAACACCTCAAAATATGCAAATGTGCCCCTGCAGGTGACCTCACACACACGCTGTGTTGAAAATGTGAGTATGCCCGTCCACTTCAATTAGGGCCACATTTCATTAACGAAGTGTTGATTGGATATGATGATGCGGATTTGGGATGGGCATTTTGACACAGTATTTTCTTGATTGACTAGATACAGTAGATATACTTAGATACTTTATTACTACTGAGGGGAATTAATATACTGTAAATTACTATGGATAAATTAATGGTCAATTATTTCCAATATATCTAGACTAATATAAAGCTAGAATTTTTATAAATACTGTATATAAGCCTTTATTATCAAAATTATTATCATTATCATCATTATCATTTTATTTCTAAACATGTATCCATATCCCCAACCACCAGTGCGGAGCACTTGATACCGACCGCACAAGAAATAATTAACTGTTTCTGTTTTATATATATTATTTGAGTCTGAAGGTGCTTTTTTTAATTTTTTTTAAATGACCGGATTCTCTTGGTTACGTCTCGGTCACTTGAGTGCCAAAATGTAACCCGTCCCCATAAGCAAGCAAAATGAGTTAGAAACAGACATCTTTAGCAAGTTTCTTTGCAAAGGAGAAAAGGCTCAATGAAGAGACTACGACTTCCAAAAAGAGAAAGCTTTTAACAGACAATACCAGGAGTCCGACTCGGAATATGGATTTATCACGGAGGCGATATCCTACATACCAAGCCCCCTCTGCTTAATATGCAGAGAACGGTTCTCTAACGAGACAATGAAGCCTTCAAAACAGCTTTGTCACTAGGTGACCAAGCAGCCCGGATTAAAAGAAAAGTCTCTGGAGTTTTTTGAAAGAAAAAAGCAGGACAGAAGAAATTACTGTTGGCCACTACATCAGTAAATGGAAATGCACTGACAACATCGCACTTGGTGGCAAACTGTATTGATTTGACCTTATGGTGAGTTCAAATCTCTCTCTAGCGCTCGTTTTTTAGCAATATTTATCACTTTCAGCACCCCCGCCCCCACCGGGCCCAGCAAAATTGTCCGCAGTGATAAAAAGATTGTTCTACCGCATATCTGAGGTCGCGTAGCAGGCAGCACCCTAACCTGGGAAGTCCAGACTTCCAGACAGAACCATGGCCTCGGATTTGTAGATGCTGTGTCTCATCCCAGAAGCTTCACACTCAGCTGCAAACCGCTCCAGTAAACACTGAAGGTCACAGCCTGATGAGGCCATAAGGACCACATCGTCTGCAAATAGCAGAGACGAGATCCTAAGGTCACCAAGCTGGACTCCCTCAACGCCTTGACTGCGCCTAGAAATTCTTTCCATGAAGATTATGAACAGAATCGGTGACAAAGGGCAGCCTTGGCGGAGGCCAACGTTCACCGGAAACAAGCTGGACTTACTGCTGGCAATGCGAACCAGGCTCCTGCTTCGATTGTACAAGGACCGAATGGCACTTAGTAGCGGGCCACCAATCGCGTACTCCCGGAGCACCTCCCCGGTCTGCCAGTGCAGGTGTTGGACGGTTTGCCAGAACCGAGGCCGACCTCTTTGAGGCCGACCGAAAGTTGTGCTCAATAGCCTCACCGAACTCCTCCCACACCCGAGTTTTTGCGACTGGCTGTCTCAGCAATGGAGGCACGGAATACGGCCTATTCGGACTCAATATCCCGGTCCTCCCTCGAAATGCAGGTGAATCTCTGCCGAATATGAGAGTTGAAGACTCGACGAACGGGAGACTCTGCCAGACGTTCCCAGCACACCCTCACTACGCGTTTGGGTCTACCAGGTCTGTCCGGCATTCTTCTCCGCCATTTAATCCAACTCATCACCAGGTGGTGGTCAGTTGACAGCTCAGCCCCTCTCTTCACCCAAGTGCAGACGCAGGTCTGATGATACGACCACAAAGTCGATCATAGACCTGCGACCTAGGGTGTCCTGGTGCCAAGTGCACTTATGGACATCCTTATGTTCAAACATGGTGTTTGGTATGGACAAACTGTGATTCGCACACAAGTCCAGCAACAACACACCACAGAGGTTCAGATCAAGGAGGCCGGTCCTCCCAACCACGCCCCATTCCAGAGCCCAAACTGTGGGTTGAGGTGAGTCCGACTATATCTAGTTGGAATGTCTCTGCCTCTTCCACAAGCTCAGGCTCCTTCCCCACCAGAGAAGTGACATTCCATGTCCCAAGAACAAGATTTGGCCGCCAAAGACCACGCCCAGCACCCGCCCTCGACCACTGCCCAAATCCCATTGCACCGGACCCTTATGCTTGCCCCCGCTAGTGGTGGGTCTGCGGGGGGGAGTTCCCGTGTTCTTGATCCGGGCTAGGCCCAGCCAGGCCCCACGGGTAAAGGCCTGGCCACCAGGCGCTCGCCTGCGAGCCCCTCCCCCAGGCCTGGCTCCAGGGTGAGGCCAGCGGACAACCTAAAACGCTGGCTTACATTAACAAGCACTAAAGCACAACTCATACTAGCACACACACACACACACACACACACAGTGGCATTAGCAGGCCACCCCACTAGCTTGTACTGGCTATTGCTGTATGTGAGCTCATGCCCACGTTCGATGGCTAGCAAGACAATCACAGTTTTTTCACCAACTTATCCGATGTTTCTGGTTGCCACCTCAACATGTTTAATTCAGGAGAGGGCGGGTCAGTTTTATATGAGGACATTCTGCTGTGAATGAGCGATCCGTACGAGCTCCTCCTACCGTGAGAGAGCAGTTTGGGCACAGTGAGTAGGCACTACCGCATTTGATATGGAGCTGCACATCCAACTGCCAGTGTGAAACTAACTTGACTTTGTCTTTTTTAATCGTTCGATCGTGACAGGCCTAAGCTCCTAACGAGTCTCCCTCACTGTACTGTGTGTGTGTGTGTGTATGCTTTCAGCCCAGCCTCCCCCCACAAATAGAAAGCGACTGACAAGAGGTCTCGCTCACTCTTGTTATATAGAATGACATGTTATATAGAATGACATGACAGTTTTCATCTCGCGAGATCTTGTGGCAGCCCTATTTACTACATTGCCATCTTTTGCATACACAAATGCATTCTATATTCTATTCTGCATTCTGTATTCTATATGATATTTGAACTCCATAACTTTTATTAGGTGTTGCTGTGGTACATTTCTGGTTAACTAAATACTAAGGGTGTAACGATTCATTTTAACGATTCGATTTGTACCATGATTCGTGGTTGCCGATTTGATTCGAGGACGATATTGGTTCATTTAGAACAGGTGTCTCAAACTCAAGCCATGGAGAAGTGAGACCCTGCAGTTTTCTGTCCAGCCGGTCTCTAAAGCAGGTGATTTTAATGATCAATAAATTATCCTTCAATTTGAGGGACGGAGCTCATCAATTAAAGTACCTGCTTAACTGACCAGGTGGACAGAAAACCTGCACGGTCTCGGCCCTCGATGGCACGAGTTTGAGACCCCTGGTTTAGAAAGATACGATCCGAAACAATTCAGTAATTTTTAAGCAAAAAAATTAACATATAAAGACCTGGCTACTGGACAGCGCAAGTGAAGTTTCCTAAATTCCCTTTGCTCTTTGTAAGACAATCGGGTATAGATTAATTATGGATATAAACAAACAGGCAAACAATAATTCATGGCAAATTTATGTTTTATTTGAATAAAGTGCAGCCAACACTTTATTGAATGATTTGATTTATTGGTTGAATGAACAAAGAATGGATTAACAGGTTGAATGATTAATTATTTCTGATAAAACATGAATAACTTTAATTTGATACCTCATTCACTTCTCTAAGCAAAGTATTAAAGAAGTTATTTCTCACCACCATCAGTTTAGAATGCAATTTCACATGCAGATAGATATGAAAGTGAATGAATGTCCTCCATAATGTAATGTTTGCACGGACGCTATTAAAGCTACGTGGAGGTGTCTGGTAAACACGCTTATCATTGCAGGAAAAAATATCACACAAGCACGCACGCCAGCACAACTGTGGCTCCCAAAATGGACTCCTAAACAACACGCCCCCCATTCCCAGTCCATTCACGACAACCCGAAGCACAAACATGCACATCAGCATAACTTTAGTGCCGCTACATACCTTTTATCTTATCCTGAAGCTCCCTTTCACGAGTTTTAAAGGATTAAAGTTGGACTTAACTTTGGATGTGGTCCAACACTCAGTATAAATCCCGTACCAAATTAAAGAGGAAGAAGTAATTTAGCTAACAAGCATATATACCAATTAAAATACACCCCATATCCTATGAAAAATTGCATGCTTTAGGTCACATGACGTCATCGGTGCAGGCATGACTGCACGGATGACCAGTTTGATTTGATTATGCCAAATCAAACTGGTACAATGGTAACGTTTAATGTCTTTATAATTAAAAAAGCTAAAACACACATACACATAAAACCTGCCGTGCTTAAATCCAATGCTTTATTTCCTAGTATTGATTCAATCGATTGCTTACCTTTCAAACGACGTTGGATCGATATATGTCGTCTGGCAATTTGGTGAACACACATCGATGTAGTTGGATCATAGGAATATTCAATAAATCAATACAATGATGTACAGTATTGAATCGCTACACCCCTACTAAATACTGCACGTCTTTTACATGTCATTTACTTTATTTTGTGACTGTAACCCTTTCCTGCAATGTCTGTTGGCACGGCGTGCGTCAAAGGAGGCCGTCTCGTCTGAAGTCTCTAATTGAAGGTGTCATGGCGGCGTCTACCCCTCGTCTTTCCCAGCCTTGCTCCTCGGCTCGGAGCAAATATAGCAACAGGCTCCACAGAGCAGAATCAGTGATACGCCACCGTGTTTATTTTGGCATCCTTACTGTTGAGTGGAAGGAATTCTGTCCTTTGAACAGCATTTATAGTCCACAGGGTCCCGTTGATGAAATCCCAAGTGGGAGGTTGTCTTAAGATTCTTGGCTGTTTTCCGTGAATGTGTGTCCTTGCATAGCTTTCAAGTAAACATCACATTATTATTGAGAATGTTGTGAAACAAGACTTTCATCGTGAATCCATCAACTATGCATTAAATAGGAAAGCTAGATTGTGGTCCTTAATGAGAAATGTGTAGAGGTTAGATAGTGTTGTTTTCACCTAGTGATCGCTGGTCATTTTTAGCTTTGCTTTTTATAAGGACTTACAACCAAAATGCTAGTCAAAGATCATCAATATGACAAGAGAACACTGCTGTTTTTAAGGATATAGTGCAAAAGTGAGATCTTTTATTTCTGTAAATCTACTGCAAAAACATTTCACATGAGTGGTCTTACCTCGGAGCTTGTCAAAGACATTTAATTTGACATGAAAGTGCTGCTGTTTTGTCAAATCTGCACCAAGAATGCTTGTCAAATGTCCTCTCTTTGACAGGACATACTTCAAAAACAGTTGTCAAAGATCCTCCACAGGACTTTTTAAGGATCCAAGCAACAAAAAAAAAACGGAAGTCAAAGGTCCCATGTATAAAATAGGTGCTTTGCAGTTTTTAAGGACAAAAACGTATATACAGTATGTATGTATCAGGAATCCTGCAAGAACTGCTCGTCAAAATCCTCTATATAACAGGACCACTCAGCTGTTCTTAGGCATATTCTGCAAAAAGTCACTCTCACATTTTCAATTGAACTTTTGAACACATTGTTAAGTGTTTAAACCTATTCCTGGGTGGGTCATCAGCTAATTTGCATCAGACGGTCGCCATGGTGATGGGTATAAATGATGATGTGTGCCATTGAGGCATTCATCACTTGCAGCACACTTGTGATTTATATCATTTTATATTTAGGGAGTACAATGGTTTGTCAGAGGTGTCAAAAATGCTGCTTTTGCACATTTTTGTTGGAAAAGATACAACCGGTTTCCTTCATAGGGACAGAAATGGACTTTCGTACTGTACTGTCCTGTCTTTGATGAGACACACTTGTCTTCCGCTATTGTGTAGGCACTACACGTGTATTGTGTCTTGGGCGCCCCAACATGTCATTCAAATATTGGAGCCTTGACAAGCCAGCTTAGACCATGTCCGAGTCTTGTCTGATCAAAGCTGGCTGCCGTGGAGCGAGTCTATCCCAGTGGAGGAGTCCAGCAGGGCACCCTGGCCTTGTATTTGTTTGAGCAGCCCACCGAGGTGGTAGAGTGCAGAGGGAAGTAGGTGGGTGGAATTGAATGTGAAAGGGGAGGGTTAATTGTGTATGCATTCATCGCGCCCGCACAGTCACAACATGGTTGAGTGCGGTCAGAATAAATAGGATGGGGCATAGTGGAAAGCTCTAAAAAGGTTTCATTGTCTGCATTGTGTGCATACCCCACATGTCACGGTCTCACGGAAGATCATAGCACTTACCAAGTGTTCAATCAGATTGCTTTGTTGACACTAGAGGGCATATTTGCACACTAACCAGGGGTTGGCATAATGGGGTGTGATGTGTTAGCCAGCATTCTAGTCCTCAATATTCAGGTTTGCATGGCCTCATGGAAGATCATGGCATTTACAAAGTGCACCGTTAAAATGGTCTGATATCCTCCCAGTGCCACAAGGGGGTGCATTTGCGCAGTATCTGCTGTTGCTATTGCATTTTGTGATGTTTTACGTAGCACAGGGATGTCTAAAGTGCAGCCCCGTACAAAATTCTTAAAGAAGAAAATTGAAAATTAGAAAAAATCGAAGGCTTAATGGAAAAACAGAGCAAAGTATAGTTTTCACCTATAATAAAATACAAAGCTGAGATGCAGTTTTGCCGCTTGCATCCTGTCATTTTGGCCCTGGGTGGAAAACGTTTGGAGACGCTTAAGGTACTATTATTGTTCAAAATGTATTAATTTTTTGTCTTCATAGCACTTCTTCAGAATCAGAATCAGAAAAACTGTATTTCCATTGTAAGTGAACAATTCACAAACTAGGAACTTTCTTTGGCGACTCAGTGCAACGTAGAATTCTAAGTAAACATAGAACATTAAATAAACATAGAACTAACACTAACTAAACATAGAACCTTGAGTAAACAGTTGAAATCACTGGTAAGTAAAGGCATGAGGGTGTTTTTAGTTCTTATGTGTTCAATCAGATTTCTCTGATGTTATCCTGATCCAGCTAATAGCAACTCGGTTGTATATTGAGGTGGCTGCTCACTGCATGTTTATTTTTTGTTTGCATGTATGTATTTTTTGGGTCCTGTTCAGCCAAAGGGGCAAATAGTATTGTCGGTTTATAGTAGATTTGCTAAAACGATTTGCTCTGCCAGGATCCGAGCAGGAGGGGATAGAAAAGAAGAGAGGAGGAACAGAGCCATATTGCCTTCACAGCAGACTTACAGGCTCCACACGGGGCGTGGATGCAGGCGTCTGGATTAACAGGGACTAATTAGCCCAACGCAGAGATGTCGTGTGATGTGAGGAGCTGTTCTCTTATTTCCTTTTTCCCCCCTCCGTCCAGTGCTGTGAGTCAGCAATAAAGCTGCAGAAGCAACATGACAGTCGAGCCAATTGCTTTCTGCACACAGCGGCCAGGTTTTCTGGCTCAAGTCTCTTGACCTCAATACAGCGTGACTGCCTTTCTCTGGGGCTTTGCACTTTTCATGCTGCAAAAATATACTTCTTGAGGGCTTAAGAACACAACGGTGAATGACAGGGTGTGTGTGCTCTCAAATGTACTTTTAAAAGCAACAATATGGAGTATTTTTGCCTTTAAATGTCAGCTTTAACGCTACACCAGCTCGGGATAAAAGGACAACAGTGACCCCGGATCATCTAATTCAGCGGTTCGTATTAATGACGGACCTGGCGGGACACCTCTTGTGTTGTGCTTTGGCTAAAACCTAAGAAGGAGTTCATTATGAGTCGGAATAAGTGCGTGAGTGTGTTTGGGTGGAGATTGCAGGCCTCCTAATTGCACTCCCTTCCTGCTAACACTGAGGCGTCCTGTGAGTGTGTCGCTGAAAACTGACAGCCAAATATTTCCTTTCCCGACATGTTTTTTTTCTGTGACTTACTACCTGATTTTCCACACTTGCCAAAGGTAAGGATGATTCCTCTTAATTTAGCCACTGTGTTTGTCCCTTCCCACTTTCACAGCGTGTGGCAATATGAATCATACTATTGCATGAGGTCATGCTACTTGGCGAAGGCTCCTCCAAAACACAAATGTCACATAAATGCTTGACGTCTGGCACTCTTTTGTGAAATGCGATTGTTTTGAGGTGTCAAGGGAATGATCTGATGATGGGGTCTCTCATTAAGTGAGCTCTATACTGATTTTTTCTATTGTGGCCACGAGTTCAACTATGAAATGTTTCTATCAAAGTCTGTCTCTGTGCTTAGATTACCTAATTTGCGCTACTCATGTTGACAGAATCATTAAAATACCACATTTTAGTAGATCAGTCGTCCCTCGCCATATTTCACCGCTTCACTTTATCATCCATCCATCCATTTTCTGTGCCGCTTATCCTCATTAGGGTCGCGGGTATGCTGGAGCCTATCCCAGCTGGACTTCGGGTGGGAGGCGGGGTACACCCTGGACTGGTTGCCAGTCAATCGCAGGGCAGACAAACAAACATTCACACTTCAATGGAGAATTGAGAGCTGCAATTAACCTAACATGCATGTTTTTGGAATGTAGGTGGAAACCGGAATAGCCGAAGAAAACCCACACACGCAGGGGGAGAACATGCACAGAGGTGCCCAACGGAGATTCGAACCCAGAACCTCCTGACTGTGAGGCCAACATGCTACCCATTCATCCACCGTGTGGCCCTGTGTTTAAAATTGTTTATTATATTGTTTTAATATTATTTATAATATTATATTAAATTATATAAAATGTATATAACACATAAGACAATGTAACAATATCAAGAAAATAATACTAATTTTCCCTTTTTTTTAATTTAGTACATACAATTATGATGAGCAAAATAAAGTCAATAGTGCAAAATAAGGGTCTTCAAAATAAGGATATTAAAATATTGCCCCCAAAGGTAAACTGCAAAATATCAGTTTCATGATGCTAGAATTGATATATATCGATACCACTCTGGTTTCTGGTATCCACATTTGGATGGATTTGTACACTTCTAATGGGCATCACCATTGGTGAGGGGGTTGGTGCCAGCCTATCTAAAGGTCTAGTCGCCAATCAATCGCAGGGCAGACTTAATGGACAATTTAGAGCCACCAATTGACCTCAAGAAAAAAAAACTTAAGACAGGGACATGGGATGCATGGCTCGTTTTTACACCGACTCTAACTGAGATGATCCAGACTCAAGAAGATGTCATGAACAAACTTTTTCCATAGGAGATTTGACGTGGGACATTTTTGTGCCTGGTTCCAAATCAGTCCTTCCAGTGGCTCCGAAATGGCATTGCAGTATGTTGCTACTGTTTTTAATTTTGACTTTCCAAATAGGTTGAAAGCACACAGAATATTGTTCCATTGCTTGCCTCCTTCATCACAATGAGCATGGCCATGCATAGTAACGCACCGGTTTGCACTTGCCTTTTCAAATGTGCTAAAAAAGCAGTTAAAAAGTTTCCAAGTTGATAAATCAGATCATTTGCATATATCCTGCATATTCATGAAGGCATCCATCCATCCATCCATTTTCTCCCGCTTATTCGAGGTCGGGTCGCAGGGGCAGCAGCCTAAGCCTCCCCGGTCACTTCGTCTTCCGAGGCGTTCCCAGGCCAGCTGAGAGACAGAGTCTCTCCAACATGTCCTGGGTCTTCCCTGAGGCCTCCTACCGGTCGGATGTGCCCTAAACACCCCCCCAGGGAGGCATCCTAACCAGATGCCCGAGCCACCTCATCTGGCTCCTCTCACTGTGGAGGAGCAGCGGTTTTACTCCGAGTTTCTTCCGGACTGTCAGATCGGCCGGTAAATTTAGACTTTTGCCTTTTGGCTCAGCTCTCTCTTCACCACAACGGACCGATGCAGAGTCCGCATTACTTTTGCGAGCAATGAGTTGGCATGAAGAGGATGAAATTACTAGTGGGCTTCAAACACCATTAATGCAGATTTGACCTGGTCCCTGTGTAGAATGTACTCTTAGAAGCCCTCAAGGCGAAAGTCATTACCCCTCTCGGGCCGGACTGTGTTACCGCATTGATGCATAATTAGGTTTGTGCTTTTTTTAGCACGTGTGTTCACACGTGTGCTTGTTAACGCCTGCCCTTGACGGCCCCGTCTCCCTTACATTCTAATTTGTCTGTCATGTCAGACACTTTTAGTGGGCTCGCTGTTAGTCAGACTCACTACGTTACTACGACGGTGGCACCTGATACGTGGATTCTGAGCCAGCCTGCTCTCTATAGGTAATCCGCCGTTGTCTAGACTTGCGTGTCTGTTAAGACGCCAAAATAGAAATGAGTATGAGAGAATGTGTGTCCATTTAGTGCGTGTTTGTGGACAAACACGACACTTCTAGAAGTATCTGCCCATGTATACGTGTGCAAGTGTTAATGCGTCCGTGCATTACCATAAACACACACACACGCAATCATGTTTGATTCATGAGGCTGCATCATCGTCTCTTTTGCGTGACTCACACACATGCCGGGCAGCCAAACACTCCCACCTTTAGTTTGGAATAATTGATCCAGACCTCCTTTGGTGTGTGTTTTTTTTTTTGTAATACAAAGCATAACAGTCATTCGTCCTTGAATCTATCTGCACATTTTATGTATGTGAGTGACAGGGTGACTAAAACCTGAACACAACAATATTTTGTGAATTATTACGGAAATCTGGAGAAGGGTATCCTGAACCCAGACCACCCTGCACAAATGAGTTGGAAAGACATCATTAGCATACGTTTAGATTTGGTTGAAAGCTGAAAAGCTGTCTAAATTTGGTTGAAAATAATTTATGTATGGGCTATATTTGGACCATATCAGTAGGACTAAACTCAGCCCAATTTTCAGCATCGATTTCTAAGCTAAACCAAGGCAACGACGAACCGATCAGATTTGTCCAAAAAACAATGTCAAATGACATCTAGTGTTGGGTGGGAGCCAAGGATCCCAGCCAACGATCCTACTTCTGACACCATTTGCCACATGACCCTGTATTTACACTCTTTATTAACCTACCGTGCCTGTTTTGGGAGTATACCCAAAGAAAAGGTAGGAGCCACACAAAAAGTCCCAAGTCTACACAGCATAGATCTTTAAAAAGTATAATTCTCTATTATACTTACTATATTGATGACACCATTTGACACAAGACACTGAGGAGTAGTAAACTCAAACTATATTTGAACCTGGGTTTTGTGAGGCAAAACCCTTGGACACTTTCATCAGCGATGATGATGATGAAATGATTACATTGACGCCTTTTTTTTCATGACGATAACGTAAGAGCGACGAGCTAAATGTGGCTCTTTGATGACTAAACCACGGTGAGACGTGCAGATTTTTGTCAATGAGGCGAGACTGGACGAAAATGTAAGCGGACGTTCAAAATGCATGACATTTCTGCATATTGGGCATGTAATGGCATAATCATAATCGAATTTATAATCATTCAGTCAAAACATAAAAAAGTATCAAATGAAGGCTCACCATGGCAATGTTCATTTGAACATTGATAAAATTCAGTTTTCAACTCTACTCACCCACAACCCAACTACGTTCTGTTCTGTCTATTTATTATTATTTATTTTAATGACTATATAATTTATCTGCATCTGGAATGCAGGGAGTGTACAAATGGAATTGGTGTGAAACCAATGGGGGTAAGATAAAATAAGCTTCTTTCTACTCCTTTTGGACATGTGGAACTGTCCTTTGCACTATGTGATGTATTCCAATGCAATTTGCATGCATGTTCAAATAAAATTGAACCACTATTATTAGCATAGTAATCTTTGCCACATAATCCCTGGCAAAATTTCAGGTTCAGGCTAAGGTTGGCTTTGTTGTGCTGACAACAATTTATTATCTTATATGTGTTACTGTATGTGTGGAAAATGCAGGGAATTTTGGCCCAGCACGTGTAATGTGTAGTCATACTGACCCCTGTTTAGGTGTAGGGGTATGATGAAATATAAATACAATGTTTTGTTTACTACAGATACTCTCTTGCTGTATAACAATGAAAAACATATATATTATCAATATATTGCCTCTATAAACATTTATGTTTTAAGTTATTGATTAGCAACAGGCTAAGCCAGGGGTCTCCAACAGCTTACCAAATGGTCCCAAAAATATCTGCTTCCACTTTTAGCCATTACACCTGTATTGAATGAAAAATTACCACAAAATAGCATGAAGCCAACAACCTCACAGTTTGAGTGGAGAGCTGTGTTGTAAATAAAATGCAATTGAAATGTTGCCAGTCGTATAAACAAAACGCAAATAGCTCACCCTTCCTTTCTTTGTGTCTCTAATCCAGTAGTGCTGTCAAAGTTAACTTTGACAGAGGGAGCAAATACTTAATAGGCAAACAAAAAAGGGCAAAGAAAAGAGTATTTTTAATGACACACTTATTAGTGTTGCTGTAATTTGGGTTGTCACGAAGTACATCACCTATGGGAGAAGTGGGAAGTTACTGGCGCACTGCAGGTATTGTTTTGTCATTGATACTGTGGTCCATTGGCATAAAGTGTCCCGAGTGTTTTTAGATGTGTGCTAACTCTCGTCTCTCTGCTGGCTAAAAGTTAGGCTAGCAGCTGCTACCTACTGGCAAAGCCAATAAGAGATATTTGGGGCGCTTGTTAATGGCATGGCACATAATGACTTTGACACTAGCATTATAGCAAGGGACTGCTTATCCCTTCAGGGGTCGCAACCGCGACTCAATTTGTATTTATTTAATAGGGATTGTGCAAAACTATGACAGGAACGACATCAAATTTAAAGCACTAAATAAATACAAAACCACCATCCACTTGAAGTTCAGTTTTAAGAGAAGTTAGCACCACAAATTAGCACATTAGCACTCAATAAGGTCATCAGATCTTACCTTTATGTATTCCCACGTGATATCAGCATTTGGGACCAAATATGAAGAGGCAGAAAAATACAGTGTAGAAGTCCTGCGGCGTGTGAAAATGAAGGTGCCTTCAAGGACCGTCAAACAGTGGGACAAATCGCCACTTGCATCAAACAAGAAAAACATGAAAAAATTGGGGGATTTCTAACTGTATATTATTTTTGAATAAAATAGCCCATATTTCCAATATTGATATCCTTTTACGTAAAATTTGATGTAGTTATTGTAGTTGCATATCAAATCATTTACCACAAAGAGATTTACATCTCTACTACTATTTAGACCAGGGATGGGCAAACTGTGGCCCGGGATGCCACATGTGGCCTGCCAGGCGTTTGAATGCGGCCTGCCATATGCTTCCAAAGTGTTATATAAACTATAAGAATAAATTGTGTGGGTGTATGAATTATATAGTCTGGGGCCCCGGCCAATTTTATTATGTCAATGCAGGACGCGAGTCTAAATAATTGCCCACCCCTGATTTAGACAGACTTTTTTGATTTAAAAGGGAGCTTACGTGGCTACATTAGCTCAATTGTAGAAGAAAATGAAAAAACAAAAAAAAATTGCAATGCAGTATAAATAATTATAATATCTATATATTATATTTTATAGATATATAGATATATGTATTATATAAGTATAATAAAATAAAAACAAGTAATATACTGTAAGCAACAAAGAGAATATGAGATAAACAATATTAGAATACTTACAAATAGTGTAAAGTACCTGCAATGAAATGTGATTAATTCTGAGTTAACTATGGACAAGGTGCGATTACTGACGATCAAATATTTTAATCGATTGACAGCCCTAGCCTCTAATAGTGCTAAGATTTGATGTTCTGAAAGCACAAGATGCAGATGAACACGTTTTTTGTTTGTTGATGTTTTTGTACAAAAAGTGAGTTGTGGGTAACAGCTTGTTCTTAGTGTTCTGGCAAAACAAGCTTATTAAGTTTGTTTTCGTGGCAATAAGCTATGAAAATAAATGTCACAAAAAGAAGTCGCTCTCATGAGAAGAAAGGTTGAAGACTCCCAGGCTAAGCTATTTTAATATTTTACTTAGTTTTTTTCACATTTTATGATAAATGCTTGAGCTGTTTAAAAGATAAATGTCAAACTTTTTTGTGTGCGTGTGAATGCTACGTGTTTATCTTTATGTCTCCGCTTCTGTTTACGGTTACAGTATGTTGCGCTAAGCAGTGTTTGTACCGTAGCTGTTTGTACTCTGCTTAAGTTATGTAGCAAAATATAAAAGATGACATTAACTTTTGCATTTTTGTTCGATATTATTGTTATCGTGAGCCATGTATCGCAACTTGTCTTGAATTGTGATGTACCCTGAGATTGCCAGCCCTATTTCAGTGGCTGTAGCTTTTTAGACCTGTTGCTGTTTCCCACGTGTTAAAATCAGGAGTCTGCTCTGGAGGTGATCTGTTAACACCAAAGTGGAGGAAATGTGCATTTTCAAAAACACTAAGCTTTCCATACCTATGAATGCAACTGTAACAAAATGTCAGAAGAACAACGCTGACATTTGACACTCCCTTATCTGTGTGCTGGATATGTATGGAATCACAGGAGTGCCAAAACTAAAAGGAAATACACGTGGAAATATAAAGAGAATCAATAATACAAAAATATACAAATGCAGTCATATTCTTTTTCCATTCTGTCATTGCTTTTTATGTATTGCATTACGTTGTTGATTTTACTTTTTTATTTCTGTCTTTTCCGTTTGCTTTTTTTCCCATTGCATTTACCGAATGGCTCAAGCTGGCGACAAAAAGCAAAGGCAAGTGAAGGACCCGCCTACAGCCTTTGCAAAAATATGTTGAAGGAGAGTGATCTGAGATACTTGACAGTTTGAAATAGTAAGGTAGTGAGTGTAAAAATTACCATATATCCCTAGTTATCAGCGAAAAAACAAATTTTTGGCCAGTGCTTAGAAAGAAAGATCGGAACGAGGGTGAGTGCCATTCATGTGGTTAATAAGGAATTGTTTGCTTAATTATCTAAAACTAGACTAAAACCTATTTGACTTTTCATCAACCAAAACTAGACTAAATGTAGAAATGATTAAAATTTGACTAAAACCGCATTTTCATCCAAAAGCCTAAAACTAAGATTATAAACTGGTTTTGACTCCATGCAATACCACAAGAGCACAATTAGAGAACCTTTTTGGTTTTATAGGACGTTGATTTGGGGGTATTTCTTTGCAGAACACAAAGAAACTCCCATTTTTTACTCCCATTCGAATTGCAGCAGCATTCAACGTGCAGGAAAAACGGTCCTTAATTTTAGTCTTTCATTTGAATAGACTTGTTATTGGAACCTAAATGTTTTTGTAAACAACTTCATAATTGATTCAGAATACTTGAAACACTTTTTATGATTAGAAAAAGCCTGCAGGAATAATATACTCTGCATCTATGAAATTTTTTTGTAGTTGTTGTATGAAAAGTCCCCTCAATGTGCGTGTTTGTTTCTGGCTGTTTCTATGAAGTAGATGTGGAACAACAAACCCGAACATACAAAAAACACCCAAGGGATGTCATAACCACACTTGTGTCTCCCAGACATGCATAATCAAACACAGATCTCAGGAGGGAGGGAGCCAAGGTGATAACTGGCATTGCCTGTCAGCCTTTTACAACCCAGTGCAGAAGAATACATCGGATTTGTCTAAGTCTTGGTGATTTTGTCTTGGTTTGTATTCATGAATGTTGTGGTTTTGGGGGATGATTGCCAGATAAACACAAAATCCTTGAGAACTTTTACTCTTTTGTGTGAAAGACGACGATTATTCATCTTTTTGTACCTCTCACATCTTATCGGTCGACACAAAGCGCTTCATGACAGCTTTGGAGGTCATCTATTTGCTATGTGAATGTGTCTTTGTCCTTTGTACATCTCCGCCACTTGCCTTGCTCATTGTAAACCTTCAAGCCTTTGTTGTTGCTCCCAATCTCCTTGCCTAGACGTCTGTAGGTAAATGCTGCTTGTATATTACATTTCCACGGGGTGGCAAAACCTCCCGTGCTCCTCCAATTACTGTAGCTGCATTTACTTTACATTTACCGTTGCAGCCATGGCTGTAAAATGTCCAGCACTCTTATAAGAGATGTGGTAAAGTAATACGTGTACATAAAAAAATAAGACAAGTCATGCATGCAATACATCTGGGTCAAACCCGAAAACAGCATACTACTGCACATTTAAACCCTTAAATTAGTTTGTATGTCTACCTTTGAGAAAAACATTTTGTTAACTTGCTTGTTGAGTTTTGGAATGGGAATTTCATCCGCCATTGTGTGTGATGTCTCCAATTTTGCACAACTTCAGAATATTAACATATGCATGTGTTTTATGCAGCTTTTTGGCAACTCCAGTTCAAAAAGCCCACAAAGTCATATTCACCAGAGTGCCATAATGCCAGTCAGTTCAATAGCCCAATAAAAACTATGGGACATTTTCATCATTTTCTATAAAAAACAAACAAACAAAACCAGAACTGCCAGGATAAGATGTGAAAACAAGACATGTCCTGGGAAAACAGGACATTGGGTGACCCCCAACTATATGTCTGGATTGCGTGTCAATGATTTTTACAAGGGCCTCATTCCGATCATCCAACTGCCTCAGAGCTAGCAATCCCATTTCTGACACCTATCATAATTTGCGCCCCTTGAGATTGTACTATAGCCTGCAATGTTGTCACTACGTTTGGTAAAATTAGGTTGTATGAACCGTGTTTTAAACTGGTGGTGGTGGTACCAAAAAAAAGATAATGAATAAATCACAAATCAAATGTATTGTACAGTTTGAATGACTGGAACACTGCTTCATTTGTGAGTCCCTTCAACTGTGCTTGCCTCCAATCTACTGGTCTCGAGAGAGGATTGGTGGGTACCTGTGGTCATGTGACGCGGGACACAAACAATCAACAGCGCTTTGCAATACCAAAGTTTGCAAGAATGTAATTGTGGATTTGGGGAAATTAACACAGTGGAGGTGTATGATCTTCAAGAATATGGCAAATTCAAAATTTGGAAAGATGTGAGATAACAAGACTATGTCGGTGACGCCTTAGAGCATCAAAATGACTGAAATAAATGTCTTTGACAGAAATTGGGGGCAAAAAACACTTCCTGGGTTCTGCTCCAAGGAGAAAGAAGTAAGGAGTTAAGAATAGATGGGCTGGATGCTAACAGATGTGACTCAAATGACCAACAGAGAAAATACCGTCTGATGCAATCTATCTGGTTTTGTACCAAACGTTCATGGGTTCTTTCTTGGTACCTGTGCAGGTTTTGTGGAAATGGCTTGTGTGTTTTTTGTCAATCCTGCTAACAAACTAAGCAACAAGTGCTGAAACCTCATGACACTTGGTGGAGTGTTTTTAATACAGCATGTCTAGGGTATGAAGCAGATCAACGGCTGGTGAGAAAGTGGTTCAGTTCAGTCCAACAGGCACATGGACCAGGTTTTTCTTTACCAGCAGTCGCAGACAGATGTAATTATGCGTTGAAAGCTTTTGCATGATCACACAGCGGGCATCTGTTCTAAGTGTCTTTCCAACTGGGAACACAGTTAATGACTTAATTGGTAGCATCCCACTTCTGACATTTTTTTCACTTCCTCGAGACTATAGCTTGCAAGACTGTCCAAATGTTGTTTTTTTTATAGTAAACAACAAAGTTATCAGTAAATCACAATTCGTCATAGATGCTTTCGTGGCGTTAGGGAGCGATCCTACTTCTGACGCCTAATTTTGTCAAGTTGTCCCCTCCTTCAACACTGTACTGTAGCTTGCACGGTTGTCCATGCACATTTGCAGAGGGGGAAGGTGAGTGGAAGTGGTCGAGATAGCAACCAGATATGGCTCCCCTGCAAGCTTCAACTTTAAACTGCCTTAAATTTTCATGAGAACTCGACACACGTACGGTTCTGCTCCGCGCTCCCCCTGGGCTATTGTATGAATCCCTGATTGTTGTTTTTTTTTCCACCACTCCTGAGCTGATGACAAGAATTCAATCATCATTCACACACACTCATCTGAGATGCGGCAGTGTTTGTTTGCCTGCATTATCACACGGCCACCTGTGTAATTATTGCTATCCGTTGGAGCAGGTGGAGAGGAAATGTCTTCCCTCACGTCTCCACCTCACAAGGGTTCAATACTCCTTTGTTCCGACCTAAAAATAACCACACTCGCCTTCTCCCTTCCTGCAGGAAAATGAGTATTCTGCAGCACCGTCACCGGCTGTACATGTACTAATCCACCGTACATGAATTAATACCTGATGATTCCTTTCTTTGCATTTCACATCTAAACCTATCTTGGTCTTTTTCAATGCACAGTTTGGGTCCAGATTGACTGAGTGTGTCTGGAGGGTGTTGAGCTGGTTTGGCACTGGAGGTGGCCTCTCGCTCAATAACTTCCTTATCGCAACCATTTCTCCAGGGGGATTGCCATAATTCAATTATGACTTCACCAACTCTACCAGATTAGCTGCTGCTAAAATACACTTGAAAGGGTCAGGGAGGGTGAAGAGGATTAGCGATACACCTCCGTCTGAGCGTGCGTTTTCACGCAAACATGACGCATAATGAGCTTTTTGTCTGTTCCACAAACGCACACATGCCGTATCCTCACAAGGAAGCGTAAGCTGCTTTGTCATGCCCTTATCTCTGCGCCGAGGCAATTAGTCTAGTAAAACAAAGCTCCCGGTAATTAATCCTAACATCCCTGACGATACAGTATGTCACTGTGTCACCTCTGCGACCCGCTTCACACACTCCTCAATGTTTGCAAGGAACCATCTGGGGAGAGAGCTGCACTCCTTTGCAGTTTGCCAGTCAACACGTGAGTCATAAAAAGGAGATTTATTAGAGAAGTACTTCTTCTAATGAGGCGCTCCTGTTGTATTTCTTGCTTTGTTCTTGCGCTGCCTGACTTCTGCTGTCAGGCTAATGCTATTAGTTTGTTGCACGATATATGGATTCGACCGCTGTCATTTACCGCGGTTCCCTTGTGTGGATGCTAAATGATGCTAAATGCTCACCTGACAGGCCGGGTGGCTTGCTTGACAAAAAAAGCGTGCATCTGTCGCATGTACGTTAGTGGAGGGGTTAGCATGTTGGCCACACAGCCAGGAGATCCGGAAGACTAGGGTTTGAATCCCATGTGTGGGTTTCCTCCCACATTCCAAAATCATGCATGTTAGGTTAAGTTGCGACTCCAAATTGTCCATAGGGGGAATGGGAATGTGAATGATTGACTGGCGACCAGTCCAGGGTGTACCCATGCGGTGCACCTTTTTTTTTTTTTTTGCACACCTCACCTCCCACCAAATACATGAAAGGACAGAGATGAAAACTAATAACACACTTCGGGTAAGGAGCTTTACTAAAAATGCAATAATCATCACCCTGGTCAGATTCTTACTGTTGCACTTGCACCTTCCTAAGAAGAACCACTGCAAACCTAATGAGATATATTATTAAATATGACATTAATTTGTCACCTATAACACAAAGCTTGTATTGCTTATGGTACAATATCCTATATCTGTACCAATACTTCCCTAATATTTACCTCAGAAAACTGTCTGAAAAAGACTATCCGTCTTATTTTCAGGTTTGGGGGATTTCTACCTGCAAACCAGCAAATAGTGCTGAACAATTTCTGCCTAAGCAAGAGTAGAGCTTTTTATTTCCCGTCACGTACACACACCAGTGCCCTGGAGAAATGCAACTGCAAGATGGAGACCCGCTGGCGGGGCGGGGGGGGAATGCGTCATAGTTTGTTAGTTTTCTTCTCAAAACATTGTATGCTGTATATGTTTCACAACATATGTAGGACCCAATAAAATTCCCCAAATAGTTTTTTTAATTCTGTTTTTTACACTTATTTCACCATAGATGGTGTGTTTGGTTGTGTACCTCAGTAAAGGTGGCCCCCCACCTGTGCAAAACTCTGCTCAAATAGTCTCATTTGTTTGTGCTGCGTTTGTGCTGTTTTGTGCAATTCAAATTAACGTTTGTGCTGCTTTCTTTTCTGAGTTATTACAGTTTCTTTTATAGGTCAACCAAAGGTCATGCAGCCCCCCATTTTCTCCAAATGAATACAAAATAATCCCATTTGTTTGTGCTGCGTTTGTGCTATTTTGTGAAATTACAATGAAGGTTTGTGCTACTTTTATTTGTGAGATATTAACAATTAAAGTTTTGAGCTGTTACATAATCGGCCCGTCAACAAGGTCCAAATGAAACCAAAATAGTCTCATTTTGATCGTCCTTGTTTGTGCTAATTGGTTCAGTTGAAATCAACGTTCGTGCTGTTTTTGTTTTGGAGATATTACGCGTTTCTTAAAAGTCAACCAAAAGTCACCTAGCCCCCCGACATGCTCCGAATGAAATCAAATTAGTGTCATTTTTTTCGTCTCATTTAGTGGAGTTTTGTGCAGTTAAAATGAACGTTTGTGCTTCTGTTGTTTTTGAGTTATTACACATTTATTAAAGGTCAACTGACGTCAGTCACTTGCCAACAAGCTCCGAATGAAACAAGAATGGTCTCGTTTTGATCGTCCTTGTTTGTGCTGCTTTCGTTTTGGAGAGCACAAATGATGGTTTCAACAATGCAGCACAAACAAATGAGACTATTTGAGCAGAGTTTTGCTCAGGTTGGGGGGCCACCCTCACTCAGGTTACTTGTGTCAGGAAAAATCGTAAATGACTCTAAATAAATAAATGAAAAAATCCTTACATTTTTATAAGGCCCTATGAAATCTGTTTTATTTTTCTCCAAATCCCGATGTATTTTTTTATTTATTCTGTTTTTTTTTTTTTTTTACATTTTTCACTTATTTTTACCATTGCGTGTGATTTTTAGGTTAGTGAAGAAAGGGTCTATTCATTAAATGCAAAAATTTAGCGTAATTAAAAAATGGATGTAGCTTGGATGTAGCTTGGCCTACAGTATTTTGCGGCACGCTAGCGATGGGTTTATTATGGTCTAAAAAGTTCATATTTACAGACCAGAGTTTGCTAGTTTTTCATCACTAGCAGTCTTCTTCAGGGTGGTCCTGTGATGTTGACGTGTCTTGTCAGCTGATTTATAGAGATGTTGGCGCCATCTTCCTGCCAAAGAATGCAGGTATAGAACGTTTGATTGTCCATCGGAGTATATTGTGTTGTTCCAAGCTGGTGTTTAGTGTGTGGGCTGTAGAGGGCAGCGGTGTTCAAAATTCTGGTTAGAGCAAGCGTTTGCAGTCAAGTGCGTAGAATGAGAAAACCGGGAAGTGTCGTTGCACTGGGCATGCGGTGAGGAACGTCTGCCTGCAGGAATGCGAGTGCTCTGTGTTCACATGAAATAAAATGGCCAACTGAATTACAGCCATCCTGACGTTGAATTATTCAAACACCATTACAATACTTTTAGAGTAGGACTAATCATCATAATAATGAAAAGAATAGTCCATCCAATAGAAGATAAAATTGGAAAAAATGGCCGTGCAAAATACTGTCGCAATGGCTACGCAATAGTAATTTATTGACGGCCCCTAGTAACAACCAGAGGTTAGAGCGGCACTTCCGTGCAAGCAGGCACAATCGGGAGGAGCTGCCGCTGTAGCTATGGGGCCGAATATCCAGTGACCACGTAAAACTAACTTCACCACGGTACACCGCTGACATGTCTGCATGGTGGCGGTGCGTTTACTTCTTCATCCTGGTAGTTGATCCCGGGATCCCAGGAGTTGAGTGGCAACCGGCTTTGACCCACTGTGCTGGAGTGTGGTCCAGAGTTAGGAATGTTATACAGCAGCTGCATTGGCCCGATCTTGTGGCTTTTCACAGTAAAGTGGATCAGCAATTTCATCACCAATCCAATCCTGAAGATCGGCTCAGGACATCCCCACTTTTGACACCTAGCTTGCTCAAAACGTCCTCTCGAGACGGTGCTGTACTGTTCCCTGCAAAATTGTCAGTGCATTTATTAAAGTGTTGCGCCAGTGAATAATGTGATGGGAATGTTCTGTGCCCAGTTGCAATAAAAGTGTGTTTGTGGCGATATGGCATCTTATTTAAACTTGCTGTAGGTGATGCCTCTTTAACCCAAAGGACTGGAATACAGTACTGTTGGCAAAACAGCGTACTTGTCCTCACTCCAGATTCAATGACCCTGCAAGTAGGTTTTTCCTTTTTTCCAGGTTTCTGGTTTGGCATGGTTCCAAATGCAAAGGCCATGGTTGCCAGACTGATGCTGCATTTAAAAATAAAATAAAAAAACACACAGTTACTCAAGATTTAGTGGAATGCTCATCCCGAATGTGACATCAGATGACTGAGCTAATTAACTGACACCAAAGATTAGATTCCGCTACTGTGAGTGTCATCAGCACAACCGAGAGGGCGAGCGAAGAGTGTGTGTGTGGAAACCTCGACCGATGCCTGGATGCAGCTTGGCCGTCGTTACTTCCTGATTCATAAGTTGCACGCAGGCCGTGGGGGGAAGCGCAAAAACCTGATCACTCAGAATGAATTCCTTTTTCAAAGTGTGACAGCACAGAGAGGTGCGACGCGTGTGTTTCGCTTTTGCACTGACGCAAAAGCTGTTTTAAATTTGTTTGACAGCAGAGATCTTTAAAGCCTTCCATCGTAAAAAAAACCACTTAATTTTTCTCTCATGGTTTTAAGGAGGTTGTGATCTTTTTTTTTTTTTAAATCTACTATAGATATATTTATCCACACTGGATTTAAGGAAAGGATAAGAAGGCTGTTTGGGGGTAAAGGGAAACCTCTAGATGCCCAAAAATTCCATTTTTTTCTTTAAAGATAAATATTTGTTAGTTTATATGGGAAACTGAATTCTCAGCAGAGTGGCCGAGGACATTTCTTCACTCAGCTACACAGGAGTCGGCATTGATTGGAGATGAGGCGTTAATTGTAGAAATGTTTGGGTAAGGGTGGCAGAATTGATAACAGTAACAGTGCCTATATGTGAAATAAAGATTGCTTAATTTAGTAAACATAGCAAACAAGTTCATGTTAACATTCTTACCTTATATAGTCTGTGGTCGTCTCTTCCGACTAAATTAACATTTTTTTTTTTTATATATACATAAGTGCTGTGAGAAAAAAAAGAACATTTATTTTCTGGTATTATGATATATCTGAATACACAAAATGTATTAATAAATCAAACCATATCCTTTACAGTTGTTCATTTATTGAGGTTAATTGGTTCCAGACCCGATCGTGATAAGTGCATTTTTGAAACTAGGATTCAATATTAATAAATTGAATATTTTACAAGAAAACCTCTTTATGAACTTTTATATACAGTTTTTAACATGATCAGAGCCCTGTAGATGTGAAAGAACACGCCTATAGGCACTTTTACACTTGTATTACCCAATATAGTAGAACATAAACCATCCATCCGTCCATTTTCTATGCCGCTTATCCTCACTAAGGTCACATGGGTATGCTGGAGCCTATCCCAGCTGACTTTGGGCAAGAGGCGGGGTAAACCCTGGACAAGTTGCTAGCCAATCACAGTAGAACATAAACCATTTTAGTCAGAATCAGAATCAGCTTTATTGCCCATGTATGTGTATTCAAACAAGTAATTTGACATGGTTAAAATAGCTCTTACTGTACATACTGTATACATAGACACTAAAAAATAAAGTATGTGTAAAAAATTAGATCTATTGTCTCATCGATGTAATGTTAGTGACACCTAGAGACATTACTGTTTTTACTATCCTTGTTAAGGAGAGCCTCACACTTCAATTAACAAGCTTAAGCAGAGAGTTCAAACAGGAGCTGCTGTCGGCCGCTCTCTACTCTCTACACTGCTAACCTGCTGCTAGCACTCAGCTAACAGCCAAATCTAGCTAGCTGATGTCACACACATCACTTCCCAGGCCCTGCTTCTTAAAGGCGCACACAACAAATACTGCATTACACTTCATATCACGTACCCGGAGAAAACCCACGCATGCACGGGAGAAGATGCAAACTCCACACAGAGATGCCCAACGGAGATTTGAACCCAGGTCTTCCAGACTGTGTGGCCAATGTGCTAACCACTCAGCCACCGTGCGGCCCGTATTTCTGTTCAGTTAGCCATTTTTATGCTTTAAAGTACTTACACATACAAATTGCTTAAATTGTTTTTAATAATATAAATATTTTAATTACTATGTTGTTAAATGTGTTTTTTTGAACAATGTATATCATAGGACAATTAATTTCTCACGTATTTGTAAAACTCTAAAACAGGAGTCAAATTCAATTTAAGTTTGTGTCAAACAGTACAATAGCACTTTTGTACTAGTCACATTGTACTATTGGACTAAATAGGTCAGGTAGCAAAAGGAGGCTCGATGTTGTAGACTCACACTTGAAATGCTCTCTCTTACACGATGATGCTTTCAAGGGATGTAATGTAATTCTTAATGACGACGTACAATTTGCCATAAATACATCAAAACATGCAAATTGAAGTTAAAGTAAGGGGTGTTTTTGAACGCAACCCCTCAGTGCTCATAGTAACACGGTTCAAGTGTGCTTCAAATGTTCTGCTGCGATTAAACAGACAAACGGATTTGCAGACGTGCGTGGTATCTTTTAGCTTGATTGAAATCTTCAGTTCATTTGCAGCTGTTAATACATATTCATGTCCTGTCATTTCTCTTTGTGACAAGAAAATAAAAAGTGGCATATTTCAGACATAGTGCAAATGGTGATTAATCATGACAAAGTTAAATGAAAACTGGGAGTAATCTTATTAAGAATTAACAGCAGTAAAAAGTAACCATTTGACAGCCCTAATTGTTGTATATTTATTTGGGTTTTTTCTGCATTTTTTTGAACATGCTCAAGCAAAGCCACACAATGTTTACTTCATCCATCTTCCATGCTTCTCATCCTCATTACCTCATGGCGGGGATGCTGGAGCCTATCCCAGCTGACTTCCGGCAGGAGGCGGGGTACACCCTGGACTGGTCGCCAGCCAATCGCAGGGCAGACAAACAACCATTCACACTCACATTCATACCAATGGACAATTTAGAGTCACCAGTTTAGCTAACATGCATGTTTTTGGAATGTGGGAGGAAACCGGAGTATCCGGAGAAAACTCACGCAAGCACGGGGAGAACATGCAAACTCCACACAGAGATGCACAGTGGAGATTCAAACCCAAAATTTCCTGACTGTGTGGCTAACATGCTAACCGCTCGGCCACCGTGCGGCAAAAATGTATAATATTACAAAAAATAAAATTAGACGATTGCAGTATTTTTGTAAAGGATATATTGGGTTATTACTACACTTAATTTAGTTATTTATTACGTAAACGTGTATTACATACACTTGTATTACATAAAATTGTGTGCTAAGTTCTTATCAGGACCAGTTGTGATCTGGACTGACGCCAGATCGAATTCTCATTCTTCCAAAAAGCGATATTTGGTGTAAATCTGTGCCTTTAATGCGTTTTTGGTGTGTTTGTTTGCAGAAATTGATAAAATAGCTTATATTTTTTGCAAATCATGGGAATGTAATGCACCATAGAAGTTTCATACGCGCCTGTGTGTGTCCTCTTTATTTTATGCAAGCTTGTTTGTTCCACTTGAATCTTCGCTAAATCCAGCTTGCATGTACGGTTTATTTTTGTGGCTCGTTTTATCATAAAAATGACAAGTGTGAGGGTAACTTTTTTTTTTTGCTGAGCTGTTTATCCCTCTTCTCTCCCCGGCTGCTTCATTTCCTCTTTATTAGTGCAAGAGATGAATATGTCTCCTGTGTGCCACCGCTGCTCTTCCAGCGCGGGCAAATTCATCTCTGACACCCTCACAGACTATGAGGCTTGGACTGGCCTTGCTTGTGCAAACACTCTTTGCTGAACATGCTCATTATCAAGAACACAAGCTCCTGGACTTGTGTGACTTAGAGACAAACCCCAGTGATAATGAAAACGAACGATTCCACACAAGAGCAAGAGTATGTTCTTGCTGTCCCAAATGTCCACATGATGGCTGGTGAGCAGAACCAATTGTCACCTTGTGAGTGACACTTCAGTAGAAGCAGATCCCAGGTCAGTCCTGGGAGATGGCTGCAGGCGTGCGGGATGGTGTGTGTGTGTTTGTGGTTTGCATGCGTGTAAACGACAGTACATTTACATGCATGTTGCTTACTAATGCCGCTTTCTCCTCTTCTCTTCTTTAGTGTGCTGTTTTGTGGTTCACAAGCGGTGCCACGAGTTTGTAAGCTTCTCCTGTCCCGGAGCTGACAAAGGTCCCGACACAGACGTAAGTACCGTGCTTGACTTCCTCCTACTGCATGTCGTTTATCACTCGCTGGCCGCTTTGATTATTTGAATTGTGTGGAATTGATAAGAACNCTCTGGACTGGCAGACCGGGGTGGTGGTCCCCATTTTTAAAAAGGGTGACCGGAGGGTGTGTTCCAACTATAGGGGGATCACACTCCTCAGCCTTCCTGGGAAAGTCTACTCCAGGGTGCTGGAGAGAAGGGTACGACCGTTAGTCGAACCTCGGTTAGAGGAGCTGCAATGTGGTTTTCGTCCCGGTCGCGGAACACTGGACCAGCTCTACACCCTTGCAAGGGTACTCGAGGGTATGTGGGAGTTTGCCCAACCAGTCTACATGTGCTTTGTAGACCTGGAAAAGGCATTCGACCGTGTCCCTCGTGGTGTCCTGTGGGGGGTGCTCCGGGAGTACGGGATTGATGGTCCGCTTCTACGTGCCATTCGGTCCTTGTACAATCGAAGCAGGAGCCTGGTTCGCATTGCCAGCAGTAAGTCGAGCTTGTTTCCGGTGAACGTTGGCCTCCGCCAAGGCTGCCCTTTGTCACCGATTCTGTTCATAATCTTCATGGACAGAATTTCTAGGCGCAGTCAAGGTGTTGAGGGAGTCCAGCTTGGTGACCTTAGGATCTCGTCTCTGCTATTTGCAGACGATGTGGTCCTTATGGCCTCATCAGGCTGTGACCTTCAGCGTTTACTGGAGCGGTTTGCAGCTGAGTGTGAAGCTTCTGGGATGAGACTCAGCACCTCCAAATCCGAGGCCATGGTTCTCAGTCGGAAACGGGTGGACTGTACCCTCCGGGTTGGGAGTGAGGTCTTGCCTCAGGTGGAGGAGTTCAAGTATCTCGGGTTCTTGTTCACGAGTGAGGGAAGGTTGGAGCGTGAGATCGACAGACGGATCGGTGCAGCATCTGCAGTAATGCGGTCGCTGTACCGGACCGTCGTGGTGAAGAGAGAGCTGAGCCGGAAGGCAAAGCTCTCTGTTTACCGATCGATCTACGTTCCCACCCTCACCTATGGTCATGAGTTATGGGTCATGACCGAAAGAATGAGATCGCGGATACAAGCGGCGGAAATGAGTTTCCTTCGTAGGGTGGCTGGACTCACCCTAAGAGATAGGGTGAGGAGCTCGGCCATCCCGGAGGAGCTCAGAGTAGAGCCGCTGCTCCTTCACATCGAGAGGAGCCAGTTGAGGTGGCTCGGGCATCTCGTCGGGATGCCTCCCGGGCGCCTCCCTGGTGAGGTGTTTTGGGCATGCCCGGCCGGGAGAAGGCCCCGGGGAAGACCTAGGACACGCTGGAGGGACTATGTCTCAGAGCTGGCCTGGGAACGCCTTGGTGTCCTCCCGGTGGAGCTGGAAAAGGTCGCCGGAGACCGGGAAGTCTGGACTTCCCTACTGGGACTGCTGCTCCCGCGACCCGGACCCGGATAAGCGTAAGAAAATGGAAAAGAATGGAATTGACAAGTGATTAACTGTGTCTTAAAAGTGGAGTGCAGCAGTACGCAGTTTTTTTTACAATGTGACACAAGCATTGAAACAGGAGTTCAGAACATTCAGGACGAGTTTTTTTTTATTTGAACGCCGTAGTATGGCTTTTAATCATTGATGTCCTCTAACAAAGACAACAATGACAAAAGATATTACAAATTCTATGATTTTTAATACGATTGTCCCTTGTTTATAACGGTTAACTGGTTTCAGACCCGACCACAATAAGCAAAATTCAATATTAGTTTTGTCGAGCCTAGAAAACCTGTTTATCACTGTCTCAATATGGTTTTATCTTTATTAGAGCCCTGTAGACATAAAATGACACCCATGCTACTGAGCTAACTACTTAGCCTCCAGTTTACTTATTCCAAATTCAAGGGTTCCAAACAAAGTGGGGAGGAAGAGCAAAATAAAGAGCTAAACACTTAGCACAGAATTGAAGGAGAACTAGTTTTTACTGTGTCATGTCAGACATGCCATGGCTGACTTCACGCAGTGTTAAGGTAATGTAATGTCTCATCAATGTAAAATTACTGACACTTAGTGATCAAAATACTGTAAGACTTTCAATATTTTTTGAAATAATAGGCCATACTCAACCATGAAACATTAATATTAATCAAAAGTTTATACAAGAATATATAATTTCATTATATTCTATTATCTGACATTAGAAGACAGCCTTGAATAGGAAATTCAATTAACCTAATATGCAGAAAGCTAGAAGGTAAGAGGAATCCCGAGTACATAAAGAATTCCGACAGAGAGAACATGCAAACGCCACGTAGCGGATATTTGAACCCAGGTCAACGGATTGTGGGGCTAACCACTCGGCCACTGTGTTTATCACTCCTTGTTTTTTTTTTTTGTATCTGACATTTTTTCACCTTGAATTGCATGTATATTTGCTAATTTTTAGATGTCTCGATGCGTTCAAAGTGGACAATTATCAAGCCGCGTTCGAAAGGTGTTGTCACTGCATTCCGACCGCATTGTAATTTTGCTACGATAATCCAACAGCACATGAGCTATTTGTTGTTGTTGCTGTGCAAGCTACCGTTTTCATCAACACATCAGGTGCAATAACGTTGGACATCATTAGCGTCTCTTTCCCACAAGCCCAGCAGGACGGTGACAATCTGACCTCTGTGCTTCCCCCGACCCCCTGCTGGGGGAATGTTATCTATGTTTAGAGTTGGTGTGTGAGTGCACCTTGCACAGTAGACAGTAGACCTTGAGCTTGCACTTCCCCATGGTCATTAATGGAGAGGTGGAGGTCAAGCAGAGCCGGCGGCTGCCCTTATGTGTGTCTGCTAGCACGATTAAGAAAGGGTTATTGCTGCAAAGCCAATTTGATGGACAATTAAAAAAATAATTAATGAATTATTAAGTAGATAGATGTAGGTCATGTGGTTGGGATACCATTCAACATTGTGCAATTTTGTGTATTGACCAGACAGGAATTACTGAGGGAAAACAATGTAATACACAAGGATCACCTCTGGGTGGCGCTGTTTGTGACACACAAACATATATTTGAAGACATATGAAAAGTGGAATTATGGAGCGCAAGCATTTTGGAGTATACGGCAACAAAATACGAAGAGAACGTCGACTGGGGTGAGTGAGAACCATCGTAATATTCCGATTTATCTTGGATGGCCATCAAAGCTCACTTCTAAAAAGAAGCAGATTGCTTCGACTTTTCCGATTTTTGCGCTGTGTAGGCTGGTTTGACAAAAAAATAAAATAATCTGAGGTCACCCAGAACACCATTCCCTTGTGGATGAGGGGCTGAAACGTTTTGACCTGAAAATGTTTCCATGTGGATAGCCCCTAAGATAACCTTTTTTAAAGCCCACTTTTGAAAAATTCTTACATAACAATAAAAATACCTCCGATGTCCGTGTTATTCATGGTATTGCCAAGATGTTGGGCAGTTGTTGTTAAATAAATATTTTGGGAAATAAAATGAGCATTAGAACTCCTCCTCTGTTGTTTTAATAACCTGAGACGCTTTTTCCCAGCGGCCGCTGGTGTTTTTGTGTGTGTGTGTGACAGGAAGAAAAGCTCTGACGTCTTACACTTGGGACGATACACTACTATGAGCAGATATGCTCGGATTGGTGAAAACCACATCTTGACCCGTCTTTAAATGGGGAGATGCAGTCACGTATCAACCGATGGCCTTCTGAGCGATTATGACTCACAAAGAGCTGTCTGTCCATCCATCCTTGTCACCACTACTCCTCCATCTCTGGCCATCACCTTCTGAATCAGAGAGCTGTCATCACTCTCTCTCACGCACACACACACACACGCACACTCATCGTCGTCACTTTTTTTTTGCTCCACGCCCGACCCCAGTGCCCGCCCGTGGATGATGTCATCCGCTCACAGATCGACGTGTTGGAAAGAAGCACATGTCGGTATTAGCATTAGAGTGAAAAGGGTCTTTCATTCAGCACATTGTGGAGTGGAGGTGGTAAATAGTGCAGTATTATCAGTCAAGGACCACTCCGAAATTAGTGACTCATCCATAAAGAAATAAATAATGGGTCTCCCAGCCACGTTGCACGTGTGCAAAAAGACCTCCTTCTTTGACACACACACACATACACACACACACACACACACACACGCAGCGAGTCCCTTACTAATCTTTCTTTTTTGGTATGACTTCATGTCACTGATAGATTTTTAGGCTCAGGGACTGCAGGGCGGATTACTTTTTGCATGTTGCCCTTACTCGCTTTGGAAAATCCTCTTCCCAACCATCTGTCTTTTGGCCTGATTATCAAGGCGGCTGCAGCGTGTGCCAGCTCGTTTGGATCACGTGTCACTTTTCCTTACTCGACAATTTGGAAAAAGTGTTTCTGTTGTTTTTCTCCAGGGACACTAGCAGCAATCACTGCACTGCTTTAGTAGAGATTTACTCCCAAAAGCAGCAATTATTGTTGAACTATTTCAACAAGTGTGACAATTTAGTGTGAGCATCATTGTCATTGTACTGCCTTAATCCTCTTGGGCATGGAATTTACCAGAGCTGCGCAGGTTGTTACTGGAATCATTTTCCACTATTCCATGATGACATCATTGGTGGAGCTTGTGGATGTTATACACCTGCAGTATGCCTCATGGGTGCTCATTTACACAGAACCACACACTTGACCACTCGATCACCTTCACCTTCAGCGTCTTCAGAAAGACAGCGGTGAAATTGGAGATGTGTTTGGGCTCATTATCTTGATGGAAACCTGGTTTGCCAACCAGTTTCCCAAGGGAGAAGATCAATTTTGTTCTTCAGAATGTCTCAAGTCATGTTAGAATGAATGTTTCACCTCAAAGAACCGCAGCTCCCTAGTGCCTGCAGCTCTCATACTGTACCAAACTGTAACCATGCTTGTAGGCAAGACTCAATAATGGCTGTGTTGAGTCTTTTTCAGTGGCTAGTAAATCCATGCATCTACATAACCCCATATCCCTGCTACATTTTTATGCCGTTGTCCCTTTTCAAGACATACTGTAATTCAATTCCTGCAGTTTGAAGGATCTACTCACTGTTGCGAGTCTTCTGTATAATCATCCCTGATAGCATTTCAAACTGACTCACTCGCTCACTCGGGTTAAACTCTAACAAGCCCTCATCGTGTAACAACATAAACAAGTAGGACCACCTCCAGCACCTCTACTCCTCATCACACTCATCACCAGCATTCAGGTCTGCCTGTAATCGGACTGCTGCAAATGACACCGTGGGCCTTGATTACTGGCGAGATGAGTAGGAAATTGCAGGGAAAAAGAAGACTTCTAAGTTTACGGTACACCTTCCTAAATCAGAATATATCATGTAGGATATATCCTGATACCTGTCAAATATACAGTATCTGCAAAACTGCATTTGTTGTTAGCTTTAAATCTTCATGTGCACATTTTGGACTGTCAAACTAAATAGAATCTTCAAGGTGTATCAAAACATCTGAGACGCATTAATAAAGGGTGTGGGCCAAACTGTATTACACCTCATAGGGTGCGCATAATAGACTGCTTTATTACCTCTAGTAGAACGCATCCATCCATCTTCTTTGCTGCTTATCCTTGTTAGGGTCGCGGGTGTGCTTGAGCCTATCCTAGCTGACCTAGGAGTAATAACTAGTAATAACCCTGGACTGGTTGGCCGCACGGTGGGCGAGTGGGTAACACATTGGCCTCACAGTCAGGAGGTTCAGGGTTCAAATCTCCGTTGGGCATCTCTGTGTGGAGTTTGCATGTTCTCCCCGTGCGTGTGTGGGTTTTCTCCGGGTACTCCGGTTTCCTCCCACATTCCAAAAACATGCATGTTAGGTTAATTGGCCACTCTAAATTGTCCATCGGTGTGAATGTTTGTTTGTCTGTATGTGCCCTGGCGACAAGTCCAGGGTGTACCCCGCCTCTCGCCTAAAGTCTGCTGGGATAGGCTCCAGCATACCCGCGACCCTAATGAGGATAAGCGGCATAGAAATGAATGATCGAATCCATAAAAAAAGAAAGACCTATTATCTTTGTGTTTTAGGGAAGAGAAGATATTCACACACACTTTGACGTCTCAAAAACAGTGATTAATGTTTTTTTGCCTCTTTTCTGATATGTTTATATATATATATACTGCACATTTGTGTTTTGGTTTATATTGATTTGATATTGTCTAGGGCAAGGGAGTTCATGCTCAAAGACTAGATAGGACAGCTCTAATCTGAGGAGGTGGGGCAAGACCCAAGCATTTATTCTCTCAGGTTGAGTCGTGTCCCAACCAAAACTGGTTTAGGTCATTTGTGGTGCAAAAAGACAGTTGTTAAGATAGAATGCAGTGAGACCTCTGCCGGCCAGCGACGGTCTTTTGGGTACAATGGGAGTGGTTCCACCTAACCCACCACAAAGCAAATTGTCAAGATTGACAGAACAAATTTTTGACATGCATCATTTACGAGCTTTCTTGGGCCACAGACAACTATGTGGGGGGCTGACTCTGGTTCACGAGCTTTGACTTTGACACCGTTATCTGACGGATCAGGCGGATGAGCCGGTTCGACCAATTCAGCATAAAGCACCACATATGGCATTATCATAAATATAGTGGTTTCAATTTTGAAAATGTTAAGGTAAAAAAAAAGATTTAAGGATGGTTATTTCTGCGATACCACTCGTGTATTGGAGCTCATCAGAATGAAGTGAAGAAGGCGCTCTGCTTCCAGTTCAGCAGTTAAATATCAGCTGCAGCCAAACGAGGTCATGTGTAAATCAGCTGCAGTTTGTCACTTAGATTACCAGAGGCTCACTTTAGCCCCTCTGGGCTGGGACTGTCCATGTTCCAAAAATGTCACTAGGAAGGGAACACGGGCTTTTCTACTAAGTACAACCCCACACTATTTCTTTGGAAGTGGATATTGCGCTAATTATGTATGTAAATTCATAGAATAAAATCCCAGAGGAGCTTATGTCTCTCACACTGACAGGTAGTGAGCTAAGACACGACACCGTCCTTGTTCCTTTCCTTTAGCTCATCACAATATTGGCATCTTAATATTTATTATTCCTCGCCTCAAAGGTTACTGCTTCTGTCTCGATTAGAGCCGCCCTCATCCATATTAACTAAAAACTATGACCTGTCATATCGGTTTGTATTCAGGCTCTAGTTGCACAAAATTCATCACTATGCAAACCTACAACGCTCACGTTTCTGTGGGTTAGGAGGGTGTTTTTTCCTTGCTTTTGTTGCCAACATTCTTGTAATTCAGAAGGAGCATGACCCGGATTATGATGATGTTGATGATTATTATTATTCAGGTCAGTGGTATTTCTAGATTTTTTTTTTACAATTTTACAATTCTGTTGTGTCCAATGGTGCAATGAGAGTAAAAGCCTATGATTTTATATTCTAATGTAATAATAACCAGGGCACCATTTACTCTTACTAGGCTATAACAACATCATGTTGAGTCTGCCCCGTAGGAAAGAATGAAATATTGCTTTTGCTTTCCTACAGTTGCCCCTGGATACTTTACACTTCGAATTTTGCGGTTTCACTCAATCATATATTTTTAAATTATTTCTTTTCCTTTAACTACAGCCTATTATTAGCCAAGTATCTAAGCAAAGTTGACATATTTTTGGCCTAAATTAAGCATATTGTAGCATAAAAATGGAATAACCAAAATACAGATGTAAGGCATTCAGATGACGCATTCAAAGACATGTTGTGACATGCAGTATTTCACAGGGGTGCTAGTAATCTTACGTACACGGTAAAAAAGGAACTTTCCCAATGCTAACTCGTGTGAGTCTATTTTATGTTTTATTTATGTCGATATTGATATCCACAAATATATCGGGTTATACAATTGTATTGGGCAATATTGAGTTATACGAGTGTAAAGATGTATAAGGGTGTTATTTCATGTCTAGAGGGCTATGATAAGGTTAAAAACCATATTTAGAAGGTCGTAAACTGGTTTTCTATGCTCTAACTATGAAAATATTCCATTCATAAGCATGCAATCCTACTTATCACAGAAGAGATGATTACTGCGTATGCCACAAGAGGAACAAGTCACACACACTAAAGAAATAATAGACTTACGTCATAACCTTATCATCACACTCTAACTTTGCAATTGAACCATTTGTATTGTACCAAAAAAAAAGGCCTACTTTTTGTATCTACTGTAACTGTGCTGCCTCACAGCCATCAAACCGCCGGTCCCGGGTCATTACGTCTCCGCAGTTCTAACCTGCAGCAACAGCCGGAAAAGCTTCATGACTGCCCCCCCACCTCACTTCCACGCTTACGCAACGCCAAACCTCCCCTCATGCTGAGTGAACAGATAGCAGCTTTTAAGCCCAGGGAGTCAAAACCTTCTCTCGCCCCATCAACACGTCACAACCTGAAGATACGGTGAATGAACTTTGAAAGCGATCTCCATACAACACGGAGGTCGCAGAGTTAAGCCACGAGAGTTAAAAGATGACTTGTTAGATGCCATGGAATGAGGTTCCCAACACTGAGAGGCTAAAGAATCACACTCTGTTCTCATTTCTTAAGCTGCACCGAGTAAATGTATGTGTTCTTTCTCAATGGAGTCATATTACTGAGCGCTGCCATCAGTGCTGCCACGACCGAGGCATCTTACATTATGCAAAAGCATTAACCTGCCCATAAAATTTAAAGTAAGCAATGCAGAGCCCTTTATGCCTCACAAAATGAACAAACGTCTCGCTTTATGCATTGAGGTGATTACAAAAAGTCATGAATATTGCATTCAAAAATTGCTATTTAAAGTACAAAAACAACATTTTATTTATTTATAGTTGTAAAAATACTAAAACCTAATCATAAATTATGAGAAAATAGTAAATAATATTGTGGTAATAAAGTCATAATATTTTGAGAAAAAAGTACCGTCATTTTCGGTGTACAAGCTGCTTTGTACTTTATAATGAGGTGTGGCTAATTTATATTTATTTATCTCCTATACTTTAGAACTAGCAGTAATCATTTAAATAGACAACCCTGCAAGAAAAATGCAAGACAAGTACCAATACGAGTGTAGAATAACACCTATCTTAGCTGCTTCCCATCATGCGTTGCTTGGCCACCACGCACCATTGATGGTCTGTTGATCATTGTAGCTGAATGAAAATGTGGCAGCAGCATTACTTTCGCTTTGCTGGGATGCTACACTCTACACTTGTATTGGCACTTGTCTTGTATATTTCTTACCTACCTTTTGCATGATAAGTTGTTGTGCAATGATTTCAGCTTTCTTTTTTAGATAAAAAATGAATCACGACATAAAACAACCAAGACAAGATACATTTTTATTATTATGAGCAAAAAGTAATGAAAATAAGGTCAGAACAAAACAAGAACAAGGTCATAATAGTACGAGAAAAGTTGCAAAAAATGGTTGCTACTATGAGAATGAAGTTACAGAGTTGTGGCAAAAAAGTGGCAATGTCATGCAAAGAGGGTGCGAAAAAAGCTGAATATTATGCTTCCAAGGTTTTCCCACACAAGCATCTAAGAAAAGCAATAAAAACCAAAATGTCAGTGTAGATAATGATAATAACCTTGTTTTTCTACCAATTGAGAGCCCATGTTATGAAGTACTAATCATTAGTATTCATTCCACAATGGAAACCTCTCTGTAGTCATCACATCTTAACTAACTAGAAAAGTGGGATTTGATCTCTTCTGCTGACTCGTTTTCTGATCACAATGAAATTGTTAAAAGTGTGATTTATTAACTCCCAATATGCTGTATTTGTGGGACGTCCCAAAGGAAAAGGAAAACAACTTCACAATACACTGATTTAATTAGCGATGTCATATTTCCCCGTGCAATTTGTCGCCCCACACAGTGCGTTAGTCTTTAATGAAGTTGGGGGCTAGTCGGCCATGCTCACCTGCCCGAGGCACGCAGCAATAACGAGGTCTTGGAGAGTACAAGGAATGTGAGACTCTTCCTACTCCCAGTAGTTCTTGGATATTACAGTGTACTGTACATCAATAATGCATTTCCCTTTTTTCTTCAACCGAAAGCATCTACAGCTGACTTTCATATGACTTGGGAATGATTTATACATTATAATAAACGTCTTCTTTTTTACTGTAAATTAATCTAAGGGGGTAGCGCTTGTGTGTTATTCCTCACACCTCTGCCAGTGTACGTGTTTGTAAAAGAGTTGCTATTTCAGTCCAGGAGTTGATAGCATGTGCAAATGAAAACAGCACATGTCCAAACGATGGAGTGTGAAGAATATCCCCAGACTCTGGTGCAGAGAAAAAAGAAAAAACGTGTGTTTGCTCTCAGTTTTTGTCCACTTCTCCTCTTGTCGTTATTATCTGTCACAAAATATCACTTTTATCCATACATTTTGACCTAGTAAATATGACATTTAATGCTTTATTTCATGTGCGATAATAGCAATGCGATGTGACTAACCAGATTAACCACTGTTAGTATATTTTTATTGCTCCATGGCAAACAAGTTACCAGTGGGTGCAGTAGATTCTCAGAAAAACAAACAAGAACCAGCATTCATGATATGCACACGCTTAAGGCTGTGCAATCGGGCACTTAGTTGAAAGGGGGTGTTAAAAATAGCAGTGTGGCATTCAATTAGTTATCAGTGATCAATACTGGGAAAAAAGAGGTGTGAATCAGGATGCTCCTATTTAAGGATGAAACCAGCACTTGTTGAACATGCATTTCTCTTTGAAACCCTGAAGAAAATGGGTCGTTCAAGACATTGTTCAGAAGAACAGCGTACTTTGATTTAAAAAAGTTAATTGGAGAGGGGAAAACTTATGAAGAGGTGCAAAAAATGTTGGCTGTTCAGCTAAAATGATCTCCAATGCCTTGGAGAGAATAACCCGAGACACCTGGCAGAAGATGGAAGACAACTATCAAAATGGAGGGAAGAATAGCAAGAATGGCAAAGGCTCAACTAATGATCAGCTCCGGGATGATCAAAGACAGCGTGGAGTTACCTGAAAGTACTGTGACAGTTGGAAGACATGTGAAGGTAATGTATTTACAAGAATCCCCCGAAAAGTCCCTGCGTTAAAAAAAAGCCATGCGCAGAAGAGGTTACAATTTGCCGAAGAACATCAAATGGCCTAAAGAGACATGGAAGAACATTTTGTGGACTGATGAGAGTAAAATTATTCTTTTTGGGTCCATTGGCTGCAGACAGTTTGTGAGACGACCCCCAAACTCTGAATTCAAGTGAAGCATCATTCACACTTTCTCCTGTACTCCGAATCGTTATTGTAGTTAAAAAATAAACAATCAACGTATCCAGTAACACACATGTTCCCTCGTACATACAAACACAGTGGCATCATAAGGCCTACATCTGCTTTTATATCAAATATTACATCAAATATGCTATTTTATGACGTGGACATTTGTGGCTTATGTATGTACAAATTAGTTTTTCTCTGTAAATTTAGTGGGTGTGGCCTCAACACTTTCCTTTGTCCATTTCTTTACATATACTGTATAATATGCCAGTAATATTGTTGAATATTTTTATTATAATGCAAATAGTGGATACAGTAAATCAATACCCCAGGCCACTATATGAGAAAATACGATGCCTAAGTCTTACTTTACTTGAACAATGGTGTTTGTTTTGCACAGTACTCGAATTGAGCGAAAACAGATGGACAGCTCCTTAAAACAACACCAACTGTGTCCATCCCCGCTCATCTGTCCGCCATCCTGAGCTCAAACATGTCTAAATGGCGGGATTATGTAATGGAAGCGTGTGCGCTCGTGCTCTCTACTGTTGATGTGCGCCACAGCATCCCACAAACGTGCCTTTTTCCTTCGTTAACCGCGTGTCTCATTAAAAGTCATCCTGCAGCCCGACAATGACATGAATGTCTTTTTTTGTTAAACCTAAATAAACCCTGCAGACCTGAGAAAAACGAGCACACACGGGCACTGTCGATGAGAGCCAAGCAATTAAGAAGATAGAGGAGTTTAACTGGAGAGTTTCACTATTCCTGCTGGGTCATTGCAGTGCTTCGGAACTTGAGAACTTGTGCAGCTTTTGTATTCTGTGCACAGACTGATAAAAGCAAAGAGCTAAGCTCTGATCATGAGCGCTGCCCACCGAGTCCGAACAGTACACCTTGTGTTTAAAATCTCATGTTAGGAATGCAATTAGGAGCCAATCCTCAAGCACATTTATTAGTTTCGTGGTATGTCTCAGCCAGCTTTGCCATTAATTAAGCGTGATGAGCATAGAAGATAAACTGCAGTTAAAAATGCATGCCAATTAGGTCCAACTAATTAACGGCAGTGTTGGTGGAGACGGAGTCAGAATAAACACAATTAGGGCTCGCAGATTAAATGAGCTAGCAAAGAATCAAGCACTTGTGGCACTTGTTTCATTACATTTTGCAAGAGAAGAGAGCCGCTGCACCTTTTAGGCCATTAAGAGAGCATTTAAGGAGGAGTGATAATGAACGTCAGGAAGGAAGTAGAACATGGAGGGTGAAAATGAGATGCTCTGTTGTCTTTTCTCACATCAGCATGCAGTGGCGAGGGTAAAGCAAGTTAGGAAGTTGCATCCTTCATTTATTAATTCATCATAATGAGATGCACTCCTGATCAGAATTTTGGATCTTAAAGGAAAACTGCACGTTTTATGTGTATTGCCCATCATCCACAATCATTAGGTGACACACTCTTTTCTGTGCGCTCCAAAGATATGACAACAGCTAAAAAGATGGACACAATGGGAAACACTTACTTTGCTTAGAAAGAAAAAAACTCCAACAACAACGCTGCATTTACATATAATGTGATGTGCATACTAACCAGACATTGATATTACTACTATTATTATGATTGTTATTAACATTGCGGCGTATTGACAGCCTCCCAACATTGTTGGAGGTTTTTGGAAGTGTTTTAATAGCGGTCTGTGTAAGCGATGTAGGTGTGTCCCATTACATGCAGTAATGAGCTGACTCTTTTTGTCTGATTTGATATCTTCAGAATGCACAGAAAAGAGAGGGACTTGCGTTCATGTCTCACATAAGGATTGTGAATGATACGCAAAACTCTAAAAAAAAGAGTGAGGTTATTCCTCTGGTAGAAATCCTTTGTCAGGTGGGCATTTTGAACTGCATCGTCCTGTTAAAGCACACAGACGAGGACCTTCAGTAATGAGGGATGCTCCCTGCAACATCTCCTCATAGCCAGCTGCCTTTGAACACCCCTGCACAACCTGAAACGCCATCGGTCCATTGAAGGAAAAAGAACCCCAGATCATGGTGCACCCCTACACTGTGCCGTGTGGAAAACATCTCAGCTGACATCTCCTTGTCATGCCATTATTGTTGGAATCCATCAGGACCTTCAAGGCTACATTTTTGCTCTTCAGAGAATTAAACGTTCTTCCGCCTTTCAATGTCCCGTATTTGGTGCTCTCATGCAAATTCCAAATGGTCATTTATGTGGCGTTGGAGACAAAGCCTAATCTCGCAAATGCCGTCTGATGATTATTGGACTCCACTCGGAACCTTAACAAACTTCATTTGGGCTAAGGATCGCCCTGTATCTTAACGGACTGTCGATCAAAACCTCCAGCTCACGGTCGGTGTCTTTTTTGGGGGGGTTTACCGCTTGACTTTTGTGTTCCATAACCCTCGGAATTATGTAAAAAGTTTCTCAAATGTCTTATTGTGTCCGACCTCGGCAGCAATGGCTGAGGTCACACACATAACAATACTTTTGGATTTTACACTTGGTGGAAGTAAACCAAAAATATGACACATCGTAAAATGCTCATTAAAAAGATTTGTGCTTTTTTTTTTTTGCAGCAGCAGCCGTCGCTTGTTTTGTTACTTCTTGCACAACCCTGCTAGGTGGAGGTCCACCAGTGCAACATGTTGAAGTATCATAACATATTCATATTTTGCACATTTATCCTTTTCTAATTGTGCTAGTAGCTTTTATGTAATCAGTAACATACACTTGGGACCAAAAGCAATCCAGCTTTGACAAACTCCGTGCCCTAAATTCTCTACTTTGAGTACATCACAGTATAGATTTGACCCAAAAATGGATATGCACACATACTTACAGGTACACACTTAGAGCTGTCCTAGAAATGTCAGCACCGCGCTGTTTTTGTTCCTGAAGAAAGTTTCTCAGAAAGGTGGACTCTTTAGTTCAGCCTTTCTTGACATGTTTGCTACCCCTGGGCCGCGTCGACGGGTTGCGTACCTCGAGCTGACCCAGTTCGATTGCTGTTTGTTGTATTGGATCTACAAACACTGTAAATATACATATATAACAGACTTTGAGAGTGATGGTACCAGCTGCAAGTCATGATTAAAAGATAACGATATAGGATGGGGCGCTTCCACTCCTAATTGTGACAATCGTCCTGACAACACTGGGATACAAATGCTGGTCATTTTTCATAAATCTTTTCTATTTCAGTTGCAGAGGATCGTGGAGGCATTATAATACATTATGGATCCATTAGAAAATAGCTTTTTACACTAACAAGGTTCTGACTCACTTTTGCTGGAACAAAGCTGGTAGCCGACACGGCTGTGTCACTTCTTACATTACGTACGTTTTAGGGATATTTAATTGTAGCAACAAAAGAAAAACACACTCCACCCTTTCGTACTCTCCTTGATTGCCCCGTAGCCCAGCCCGAGCCCCTACCCGCGTCCCCCCGTGGTCGCTCCCCTGGTGGTGACATTAAACACTGAGCTCCCGCCGCCTCCAGTCTGAGGAATAGGTCAGCTCCCTGTCTGCAGTCTACACACACACACTGTTTACCTGTCTGCACACACACTCGAGAGGCCATGAATACATGCATCTCATGTACACAATTGAGCGTACACGCACACACACAATACACTATTAATTATTCATAAAATCCCATCTGATGAATTCTATTGCATGACTTGATTAGTTGGTAGTTAACTCCCATTTATACATTTTCCCTAATTAAAGTCTATTTCCCTTGAATATCAAGCTATTGATTTGTATTGTTTTTCCACCACACAGTACATTCTTTGACCTTTTTGACTGCAATACCCGTTTAACATTAGCTTCAAATAAGCCTAATTAGGGGAATTGGGGAGCAACTGCACAACTGTAACAACATTAGACGTCAAATCAACCCAGTCGGTGCATGCAAGTGCTGAATAAAAAAAACATTAGTCGGCAGGTGCTGACCGAATACTTCTTCTACACACGAGAGTGTGATACCTGCATGCTGCATGTGCATATGTGTGGGGGTCTATAATAAAGAAACTCGTTTATGACAGCCAAAGCAAATACCGCACCCCCCCCAGACAGTCTTAACTCTGACAGTGAAAGCAAAGTGCAGGAGTTGCAGGACAGAAGGAAAGGAACAATGAAGCATGCAAACTGACAAGGCCACTTGTGTGTCCTAAATACTTTTGGAAAAAGCTAATAGAAAATAGTACCATATTAACTTCAATATAAGACGGTTTTATACCTTATATGCATGCAAACCAACAGGCGGCGCCAAACTACTAAGCAGGTTTCTTTGTCGCTCACAGGCAATATTTGTTTGCAAAAAAAACCTTGAAATAGAGGGATGTTTTTATATTAATGTGTGTCTTATATTCTGGGCCAGAAGATATATATATGAAAACCATTAGGTGGCGCTAGATGGCTTCTCCTAATTGCTTTTCTTCCTGTCACTCACACATTTGTTTTTCCAAAAAAAAAAAAAGAGTCCTGAAATAGAGAGGGCGTCTTACATCTGTGGTTTTGGGATTTATATACATGACTTCCATCCTGTCACTCACAGACATTATTTGTTTTTCAAAAAACCAGTCTTCAAATAGAGGGGTTGTCTATATTGAGGGTCATCTTTTATTCAGTGTTTACAGATTTACATGTCATAACCAACAGGTTGAGCCAAACGACTTCTCCCCAAGTTCACCCGAGCTTTTCTTCCTGTCACTCACATACTTTCCATTATTTTTTGGTTTTTTTAAAAATGAGTCCTAAAATAGTGGTGCAGTTTTATCAGGACCGGCTTATGTTGTGAGGCTATAGATTTATATGCGCAAAACCAATAGTTCCAAATAACAACGTCTCCCTAAGCGAGGCAGTCTTTTCTTCCTGTCACTCACATACTGTCCATTATTTGTTTTTTTAAAAAATGAGTCCTAAAATAGTGGTGCAGTTTTATCAGGACCGTCTTATGTTGTGAGGCTATAGATTTATATGCGCAAAACCAATAGTTCCAAATAACAACGTCTCCCTAAGCGAGGCAGTCTTTTCTTCCTGTCACTCACACACACGTTATTTGTTTTTCAAAAAATTAGTTTTCACAAAGACACATTGTCTTATATTTCTATTCAATTATATATTGGGGTCTAGACATTTATACAGTACATGCAAACAAGTAGGTCGTGCAAAATGACTTCTCCCAAGAGATTCAGAGCTTGTCTTCCTGTCACTTATGCCCTGTTGTATTCTTCAAAAAATGAGAATTGAAATAGACAATTGTTTTTTTTCAGGGGCATCTTATGTAGGGTGTCTATAGATTTATATTGTATGTGCAAACCAATAAGTGGAACCAAAGGATTTCTCCCTAAGGGAGTCCGTCTTTTCTCCCTGTCACACACATTTTTAGTTTTTGTAATGAGTTTGAAATTGAGGTGTGGTCTTGTATTCAGGGTTGTCGAAGTCTATAGCATTATATGTGCAAAAAAATATGCAGTGCTAACAACTTCTCCCCAAGCAAGTCAGTCTTTTCTTCCTGTCACTCACAAACATTGCTTGCTTTTAAAAAAAAAAAGTCTTTAAATAGAGAGGTCATCTTATATGTAGGGTTGTCCTATATTTGGTGTAGACATTTATACATGCAATTGACTTCTTCCAAATGAATCAGCTTTTGTCCTACATTATTTTTATTTTTTTTATTTGAGTCTAGAGGGTTGTTTATATTCAGGGTAGTCTTATATCTTATATATCTTATAGACGTCTATAGATTTACATGTGCACACCAGTAAGTGGAGCAAAAGAACTTATCCCCGAGCGGAGGGATTGTTTTTTATTTATGGCCTACAGATTTATACCGTACATGCAAACCAACAGTGTTAGTGTTAGTGAGTTAGAGCTTTTCTTCCTGTCACTCAAACACATTTCTTTTTCTAATAAACAAGTCAAGAGATTGTCTTCTATTCAGGGGCGTCTTATATTCACAGTCGTGTTATACGGGGGCGAATATGGTATATACTATATGGTGTATAGCATGATATGCATTCACTGACTTGTGAGATGACATTTCCAGACTCCAAAAAGTAATTTCTTGGCCTTTAAACAAGTCCTACAAGTCACGTTGTTAGTTGGAACATAGCGCTGTCGGTTCCTCAGATTAAACAAAGCAATCAATCCCCCCCACCCCAAGGCGCCATGCTGGGGTTTTCTGTCTGCCGCTGTCACTCCGACAGTTTGAGCTGCTCCATCGTGTAAGTTACACGCGCCCAGGGTGTGTTTATTTGTGTATTTGCAGGTATTGCTGACACTTTGTGTGATTGTGGATGATCCCTCGCTGATATTTAAGGTCTTTCTCCTGGTTACAGTTACAGCTGGCGACCTACTTTCTGCTCCCTGGTGGACACTGTTTTTCAAGAAGGCTTCCTACCTTCTACTCATCTGTCATGTGCAAACATAGGCCCTAATCGATGGTGGCGGGGGATCAGAAACCCAACTAAAGCTTCAGTGTTGCAGTCATATTGAGTGAATTGTACCGCCATAGGTCATCCTGTCATCTCATGCAATCATGTCCCTCCGTCTAATCAGTATGGATCGTTCTGGTAAGCGGGTCCGATTCACTAACACTGTGGATTAGCAGCCAACGGCCGGCCCGGCTGCTGATCTTTTGGCTTTAACAACTTCCAGATGAATTGACAGATATGAGAACGGTTAGAAGTACAAGCTAAAGGCTCGGATGAGGAGATGTACCATAAGCCGTCTGAAGCTTATCCTTGGATATTAGCGAGAAAGCTGCATCTTTATCCCCGCAGACAAAAGAAACAGAGAGCAGCTGTGTCGCTTATGTCATTTTCCGAGAAGTAAATACTGAGGTTGTACATGTTTGGATCCTGCTTACAGTGTAGTGCACGCCGCACCCAAACATGAGAGGCCACGGCGGTCACGGTGCCAGCTACTTCCGGCAGTAGTCACACACACACACACGGTGGACGACACACACACACACACACACTTTGGCATCTTTTTGAAGGACACCAGAACATCTGCTTACATACATACGGTCTCAAAAAATATTCATATCCAAATTATTATTATTACTACAGAGGGCGTTTGGTAGCTGCAAGGTTTTTTTTTGTGTTTTGCTGAATATTATTAAATATCATGTATTGTAATTTTTATATGTTGATATTTATTTTATTTTCTAAATAAATGGTGATACTGTGCTGACGTAATATATAATGAACCAAATAATCAGTAATGTAAAAAACACTGACACATACTTTGTTGTCAGGTACATCATAATGTGTAGCGTGTATTATTATTAGAGATGCCAGATATTTTCTTCCAATATGTCGATATTGTCTGACTCCATTTCCGACGTGACGAAATATTTCCACATAGTGGCCGCACTGGAAGCGTCTACGAGAGCCAGTATGGGAGCAGCGGTTTTCATTATAGGGGAAAACCTAATACCGATATAATGGCAATATAATTCATTTTCATTATTAAAATTGATACAAAATAAATAAATGCACTTTTGCCATATTCCAAAAATAATTATTGCTGAGTTTTGGCTATTTTAATTAATTTATTTATTTATTTTGACACATTTCTTCAGTTCAAGAGGGTTTAAAATAAAATGTGCTAAAAGTGAGCAATAAAAATATAGAATTGTAATAAAAAAATATATAAATAAATGTAAATATTTGTCTACATACTTATAGACATATACTGTATTGTGTATATACGTGCATACACACATCTTGCTGTCTTGGTGTTGTATTGTGAGTGTAATTAAATGTAAGTACATGAGTTCCTGATTTTAATACTTCGTCACTTTCACCGTTAATATCAATGTTGGTATTATTGAATGTAATCTTACTGTTTTGTGCGTTTTATCCTCCTTTATCCTCGTTGTCATGATTATATGATGTTTAGTATGCATCCAGATGGTTGACAACCAGCACTCCTGCTTCTCCTGGACCTCCATGTAGCTTGATATTTTCCCGTTGGTGCTCCAAGTATCTTTCCCTGCTTCCTTAAGTCTCGTGCTTTCTTGGCAATGTCAACGTTGCGTTTTGTCAGATGCTCATTTAAGTAGACCTTTGTGCCTTCCAAGTTCTTCCCCTGTTTTAGCAGTGCAGTTTTGAATTCCCTGTTGATGAACTTCATGACGACAGGTGTGGTGTTGTTTCTGCCATCCAGTGGGATGCAAGTATCAATGGTGTTGATATCTATATCCACCTCCTTTGATTGTAGGAAGCTGACAATCTGTTGCTTTGCTGAAGGAACATCCATTCCATCTGGTTCTCCTCTGTTATTGGCTTCCCTATCTTTTGACCCGGGTGTAACTCTGAGGGGTCATAGGGTTTTTAACCTCTTCAGGAGCAGCACACAACACAACATTTTTATCTTGCAACTTCTCAATTTCTTCTTTTAGAGCTTTAGTTTCTTTGTTCAGCGGTCTATTTTCCTCCATAAGGTTTATGACATCACCATGGACCCCTTGGATCTTTTTGATGAGACTGTCATTCTGTGATTGTACATATTGAATCTGTGACTGCAAATGCTTAAGGTTTGGTTGTGCTGCAGTACACCCTCGTATCTCCTGCATCTCCATCTTCATCTATCTTAACTTCTTAAAGTCTTGCATCTATCTCCCAGAAATTGTCTTCTTCTTCTTGTTTTTCTGATGTACTCAAGTCAGGGCTGTAGTTGTCCTCCTCTTCCACATCCTGTTCTCCTTCTTGTTTTTCTGATGTACTTAACTCATGGCTGTAGTCATCCTCCTCCACCACATTTGGCAACAAGACTGACGCTCGTGATTTTGAGTCCATGTATCCAGGGCCTGCATCCTTCACAATTGTAATAGATGCTTTCTCTGTTTTTTTGGCATTGTTGCTAAGCAACTGCTTTAAACTTCACTAATTAGCCGGTTAGCTTAGCTTCCTAGCAGCTTTCAGCACATGTAACTCGTTGATTTCATGGAATCTGTACCTCTCGCCAATCCAAGTTAAGGTTGAGGGAGTCGGGGACCAGTTGCGATATTGTGTTGATGAAATGTATTCAGAAAAGCACCAAAATAGTTGTAGTTTATCGTACCCTCAGCTCTTGCCTTGTACATCCTCTCCAGTCAACAAAGGGGAAAAAAAATTATGACATAAATGCACTAGTTTAACTGTAATCGTGAATTCATTTTCATTTTTAAACATGAATACATTTTTATTGTACAATATATTTTTGTATAATCTAGAAAGCTGTCTGTTTTTAACCATATACAGGGTGATTGAAAAAATAACTCCCTATTTTAAAATACTAAATTCATGTTGTAATTTTTCTCAATTTTCTCTATTTTTTTGTGTATGTTCCATGATGTATGGGCAAGTCTATCATACCTAACCAACAACTTTGGAAGAACTTGAAGGGTGAATAGGAGAAGTTATGTCTTCCATCCCACAAGAGTTCCTTGTGAAATCTGTAAGGCGGCTCCCAGGCTTTTAAATAAAACTCCGGTTTAGAAATAAATGACAAGTACTTAAAAATAGGGAGTTACTTTTCAATCACCCTGTATTATAGAGGATATAGTTGTACAGCGTAGTAGAGTTATATAGTTGTATGCTTTGTGCAGCAGTAAAAAGAGGTTCAGACCCCTCATGGGGTCTGGAAAAGGGTTGCATTCCAAAGTGTGGGTGGGAGAAGTAAAAGGGTTACTAGTGAGGGACTAAACTGTACTTACTGTAAGTCTGGAGCAAACACTTGGATGAAGCTTTACTGGAAGTTTCTTGGAAATGAGAAAAAAAGTCTAATTTGATATCCCTAAATTGAATCGTCACGTAAGTCTGTGTGTGTATGGGAGCGTGAGAGGTTGAGAAAAATGGCCACCTGGGACGTCTCAGCCTGCGTTTCCATGGCAATGTCACACTGATTAATGTGCAGGTGTGTAAAAAGTGACTTGTGCGCGCCTTTTTGCACAGGGGGTAAAATAAAATTAGGACTGCTGCAAAGCATCATGGGAGAGCAGAGGTAATTGATAGTATTACAAAGTTTTCTTTGTCTCTATGATTAAATTTGCTTTCCCTAAGGAGGGGAGCGAAACATAAATATAAAGCCTAATTTAAAAAAAAAAAACTCTTAAGGACGTACTGAGACAACGCAACGCAATTAGCCCGCTATTGTTTTTTTTTTTTTTTAGGACCTACTGCAGGTGTGTCCAAAATGTGACTCGTTTATAAAAATCAAATTAAGTACCCAAAAAACAGCAAAAATGGGAAAACTAAAGCAAAAAGGCACAATGCGGAGAAAAAAGCTGAAATGTTGATATGAATAATTATTAACAAAGCTTTGGCTTTAAATATGTGTAAACATTTTTTAGCCTTTTATTAAATAAAACATCAAAAATAATATTTAAAAAATACTATAAATCACTTTTTGTAGGAGTGCTCTGCTGTTTCTAAGAACCTTCTGCAAAACATTAGTCCTTATCCTAGGTCCTAGGGTTCCCAAACTGGGGTACGCAAATTTGAATCGGGGATAAAAATGAAAAACAGTGTGACTAGATTTGGTGTCTGACGGCCTAACACTGGGAGTTACGCAGTGTGTTTCAACGCCTCATCATGTGAGCACGGAGTACAGCATAGAAAGGAGACAGACAAGAAGTTGTTCATTGTTCTGTGTGCGTTATGTAGACAAATAAGTATACAATGATTTAAAAAATTAAATTAATCAAATGAAATAAAATTCAACTCTAAATTGCCCACAGGAATGAATGTGAGCGTTTTTGGTCTGCCCTGTGATTGACTGGCGACCAGTCCAGGCTGTACCCCACCTCGCGCCCACAGTCAGCTTTGGAAGTGTGCAGGAGCAGGGGGTACAGGACTATGACTTGGAGACTGTGAGACTGTGTGCTCTAAGTGGACGTCTTGGCTAAGTCATCCACACTGAACCGCTCGTGCTTCACTCACTCATGACCGTTCCGCTTAGTTACCCACTGAACTGGCAAAGCTGAAGCACCCAGGAAGTGATGCTCCACTTCCAGGTTGAAACCCCAGTTGGCCCCGATGTTGAACAGAACCTGAGAGGCGCCCGCCGCCGCTGCCAGTTCACTTGCATGTAAAACCGGCTTCATAGCCACGGCGCTTTAAATAAATGCCATGTTTGATGATGAAAGTTGTGTTGTGATGAAAGGCTGTTCCTACATGTAAACACCGGATCTCCCCTGTTATTTCCAGCGCCATGGGGAAGGATAAAAGGCCGAACACCTGTCTGTTCTGCTTTTGTGAGCGTTTCACATGACGTCATACGACAAACCCCGCCGGTGTCCCTCGGAGCGCAACATCATAACAAATCAACCACGCGCCTCTCATCACGGGAAAAAAATCAACCTTTAATCCGGTGAGCCTGCTTATCGGGATCGCTGCGTGCACCACTTTGCTCTAATGAGCTCATTCATTTCTGTGTGTTTGAATGCAGTGTTTGATATCCTAATGCCTTTTCATGTTTAATTCACTGGCAAAGACACACAATCAGAGGAGGCACACAACAAACACAGCTATCAAAGAAAGCGAGCAGACTCTCGCCTAAGCATTGCGCATACATAATTGCGTCATGTGACTGGCAAAAATGACTCACTAAGAGAATACATTTTTCTGTTTTTTATATCTAGTTTTCCTATAGGGAATTATGGAAATAGGAATCCAGGGGCACATTGTCAACAACATTACCCCTTTACTTATTTTAACAATATTCACAGATATGCAAGTCTAAACATACTCAGTCGTTAACCCTAAAGAGCTTCTTACATTAGCTCTCACATTTTTCCCTAATGACAAAAAATGTCAGCTCCACTAAAACTGCTGTAAACATATTTTATATTAATGACTTTAATATATGATATCGTAAAAACTTTATTATAATAATATAACAGTGTATAAATAATATATATATACACAGCGATATTGTTTGGTCTAGAGGTCTGAGAAGATGCAGCAGAGATGAAGATACGCAGGTTCTCCTGGGGTGCGACCAGGATGGACAGGATCTGGAATGAGTACATCAGAGGGACAGTACATGTTAAAGATCTTGAAGATAAAGTCATAAAGGCCAGACCGAGATGGTTCGGACACGTCCGGAGGAGAAATAGTAGAAGGATGCTGAGTTTTGAACTGCCAGGCAGGAGGCCTAGAGGAAGACCAACGAGGAGTTTTATGGATGTAGTGAAAGAGGACATGAAGGTAGTTGGTGCTAGAGAAGAGGATACAGAAGACAGGGTTAGATGGAGGCAATTGATTTGCAGTGGCGACCCCTGAAAGGATAAGCCGAAAGGAAAAGAAGAAAATAATGATATAATAATTTAATCTACTTTATATACTATAATATGATTTAATATCTATCACATCCATCCATTTTCTTCCACTTATTTGAGGTCCTTCTCTCCGACCACTTTGTCAAGCTCCAAACGGCAGATGCCAATGCATTCCCCGGCCGGCTGAGAGACATAGTCTCTTTAAGGTGTCCTGGGTCTTCCCTGAGAGTCGATATGCCCTCAACTCCTCCCGAGGGAGGCGTTCGGGGGGCATCCTAACCAGATGCCCGAGCCACCACATCTGGCTCTTCTCAATGTGGAGGAGCAGCGGTTTTACTCCGAGTCTCTCCCGGATGACAGTGCTTCTCATCCTATCACTAAGGGAGAGCCCAGCCACCGTGCAGAGAAAACTCATTCCGGGAGCTTGTACCCGCAATCTTGTCCTTTTGGTCACTACCCAAAGCTCATGGCCATAGGTGGGGGTAGGAACGCAGATCAACCGGTAAAAAGAGAGAGCTCAGCTCAGAAACTGTACCAATCTCACATTCCATCCTTCCCTCACTCATGAACAAGACCCCGAGGTACCAAAACTCCTAATACTGAACAGTATAGCATAATATAATATACTGTATTATAATATTATATCGGGCCGCACGGTGGCTGAGTGGTTAGCACATTGGCCACACAGTCAGGAGATCTTGGAAAACCTGGGTTAAAATCTCCGTTGGGCATCTCTGTGTGGAGTTTGCATGTTCTCCCCGTGCGTGTGTGGGTTTTCTCCGGGTACTCCGGTTTCCTCCCACATTCCAAAAACATGCATGTTAGCTTAATTGGCGACTAAAATTGTCCATAGGTATGAATGTGAGTGTGAATGTTTGTTTGTCTATATGTGCCCTGCGATTGACTGGTGACCAGTCCAGGGTGTACCCCTGCCTCTCGCCCAAAGCCAGCTGGGATAGGCTCCAGCATCCCCGTGACCCTAATGAGGATAAGCGGTACAGAAAATGAATGAATGAATGAATAATATTATATCATCACATTCATTTAAACATTTATCTTTTAATTGTTCACTTTAAATGATTCCATTTTTTAGAACAACAGCCACAAAATATATTCTAAGCTTTTTCAAAGGCCAGTTTTTTCCAATCAAAATAAAAACAAAAAACGTAATTATTACAAAATGCATTGCAGAGCAAATATTACTGTTCTGCTGCATGCTTTCAATGAGAAAAAAACAGTGCCATCTGGTGGACAAATATAGAATGAAAACATGAAAGCCTGCAGTCCGACTTGCAACCTTAACATGATTGCATGGGTTTATGTTAAGATAAATGTGGCATCACAAATGGCATTTTAATGGCAATGAAGGAGGCAATGTTTCCTTCTTGTTTAGCGTTGCCATTTTAGGCCAATTTGAAGGAACATAGATGACAATCCTTACATGTTTTTCAACTTAATCTCCGTACGTTTTTACTTGTACAACCAATTCAAGTAACTACAACTAGCTGAGATGACATATAACAAGTTAATACACCGGAGTTTTCAGGTGACCTCACATAAGTTCCTGTACATATTTTTCCTCTTCTTCTTCTTCTTCTGTAGATGCAAGTTACACATGCTTGCTGAAGGTCACAATCCTGCCTGTACAGTTGTGAAGTTCAAACTCAAGGTTCCACTGTAATCTTGTCAAACTCCATACAAATCTCCATTCGTGAATTGCCCAATTTAAAGCCTTTGCTGACTATCTTGAGAGAGTCAAAGTGTGCGTCCTCTGCTGTCAATTCATCGCATCTCATCCCTCCAACTCCTCATCTTCCTGATTCTCTCCGTCCGTGTCAGGATGTGTGCAGTCTCCACCAGTGACACCAATGATCATGTGCAAGCCAATCTCCATCTCCCTCTTCAGAGTGTGTGACCTCCACTGCCACGCTTAGAAGGCTCACTAAATGTCCCGTCCTGTCATTTTGCCACCATTGGTGTTCTGTGATGACTCCACCATCAGGGTTCAATTTGGGATAGAAGAAGAAGGGAAAGTCGCAGGGAGTCAGATCAGCGAGTAAGTCAGGTAGAGGAAAGTGTGCGGAGGGAAAGTATTTACCATGCTTGTCATGCTGTGTTATGAAGTGATGGGCTATACTGTGTATCCAAATCCTAATAAGGAGGAAAATTGTGTTGTGGAAATCACACTCCACTTTGTATGTAGGTGATGTAGACACCAGCGTAACGCTGTTAGACAATTAGGCCCCTGATGGATCACATCACCCACGTCTATCTCACTGTCACTTTGGAGCCGAGCGTTTCCCAAACAGTAATTAGATATCGTTATACCTCCTGTGGAAGGTGTCGGTCAGCGGCTGACTGACATTTAATGGCGTGTTGGACACATTAATGCTCGTCTGCCTCATTTGGCACAAGTTTGGTTCCAAAAAAACATATTCAATTGTACCTCACCACAAAGCACTCTATCATGGTTTTTCAAAATTATATTAATTAATGGATCACGCCGTAGTAGTGTAGTTGTATACAGCCTACTATTAGTCGAAAAATGTGCATATTGAGGCAAATTTTACATATTTTTTTGCCTAAACTAAGTATTTTTAAGCATAAAAATGACTAAATGATCCATCCATCCATTTCTATGCCGCTTATCCTCATTAGGGTCACGGGTATGCTGGAGCCTATCCCAGCAGGCTTTGGGCGAGAGGCGGGGTACACCCTGGACTGGTCGCCAGTCAATCGCAGGGCACATATAGACAAACAAACATTCACACTCACATTCATACCAATGGACAATTTAGAGTCGCCAATTAACCTAACATGCATGTTTTTGGAATGTGGTAGGTAGTACCGGGAAAAACATCCAAACTCCATACAGAGATGCCCGATGTAGATTCAAATCAAGGTCCTCCAGATCTCCTGACTGTGTGGCCAATGTGCTAACCACCCGAGCACCACGCTCGGATTTAATTCATTTTTCATAAATCCATTTTCTAGTTAAGTAAATCCCTCTTTTGACCATTAGTCTGAGCATGTATTGCGGCCATAAAGAGTGAAGATGAGGAGTAGCCGGTCTTCATCTGGAAGACTGATGATTTTGAATTATTCATTCATCCATTTTTTACACCGCTTATCCTCATTAGGGTCGCGGGGATGCTGGAGCCTACCTCAGCTGACTTTGGGCGAGAGGCGGGGTACACCCTGGACTGGTCGCCAGTCAATCGCAGGGCATTCATAATTTGAATTACCAACGTTAAATTCTACTAGTCAATACTAGTCCTACCAATGTACTTGTGGTGGCATTTTTAGTAGGACGATCATTTTACAAAAATATGCAGATTTGGGGATGAAAAGCCTCCCATTCTTTCAGCAGTTATTCGACAAAATGATCTAAAATAGAGATTTAAAACGAAATGCATGTAGTACTGTACACTGGTTCACTGTGTGTCAGTAATGTTCCTGTAATGTTTAAAGAGGTACACAAGCATCAGACTTGATTGCCGTAATAGAAGCCTATTATTGCAGGTGTGATTGATCCCTCAATAATAATCATCATCATCACAACGTCCCGTAATTCACCCCAGCGTAAAAGTCAACTCTGAACCCCTGACATCACTTCCTGTCCAGAACACACGTGAGCATGAGTCTTGCACGTCCAAGCAGTAGATGCCACTATAATCTCTAATGTTGTGCCATTTTTGTAAAAATGTATAGATTTTCAGATACAAAAAAACATCCGTACATTCAGACGCTCTTTTTCTATACTTACCCTGTTAAAGGTTGTAAAGGATTTGATACTTTTCTTGGTATTCGATGTGGTAGAAATTTAAATTATATGTAGTAACGAATTGACCACACAGTGGCAGAGTGGTTAGCAAGTTGGCCACACAGTCAGGTGATCAGAAAGATCTGGGTTTGAATTTCCATTTGGACATCTCTGAGTGGAGCTTGCATGTTTTCATTGTGTGTGGGTGTGTGTGCATGTGTGTGTTTTCTCCAGGTACTCCGGTTTCCGGAATGTGGTCTCTAAATTGTCCATTGGTATAAACATGAGTGTGAATGGTTGTGTTTTTTATATGTGCCATGTGATTGGCTGTCAACCAGTCCAGGGTGTGCCCCGCCTCATGCCTGAGGTCACCTGTGATGGGCTCCAGCGTAACTGCTCAACCCTGGTGAGGGCAAGCGGCATAGAAAATGGATGGATGGGTGGATGACCTATTTATCTTGTAACTTTAATAATGATGTGGAGTGCATGAGAAAGTGTAAAGGCAATTGTAACTGTCGTTGGTCATTTATTAGCAAGTATATTGCACAACATATTGCCACCAGGACCAACCAATGTTGTAATAGCCGCCAGGAGCAAACCATTTAGCTTGCATTAATACCGCCGATGAGTTCAACAGATAACAGCACAAGCAACATTTTAAAGCACATGCAGAGGTAGATAAAACTGTTAGACGCTGACCACTCATAATACTTCCTATGCAGCTGCTGTCTACCTGCTGTTAACTGGTAGCAATTAGAGACCATGGTGTGCTTTAGTAGACAATACACTCCATGACTACAGAAATACGTTACATATGGAAATAATTTAAAAAAAAAAGACTTGTTCCAGTGGCTATACTCAAAATTAATACTCTTTGGGCTATTAAGACAAATTCACAGATTTTTGACAAGACAAGAAAAGACCATAAAGCAACAAAACTACAAAACTGTTACGGTGTGTAGTCCTAGCAAACTTATGACTGATGGAACAGTGGAGAAAATAGCTTGAAAAATGTACCAATATGACCTTTTACTCCAGACTACCTCCATCGTCTTTGCTCAGATTGGACTTGCTGTGGCACGGAAAACTCATTTTGGAAAGTCTGACACACTCAATTGTAAGTTAGGCAACAACAACAGCATGTACTGTTTGTGGAGAGCACACGCAGAGGCGGGTAGATTTGATGTGGGTCAGACCAGGTAAGACATGGACACACAGCAGAGCTTTGTGCACATAAACTCGATGGGAAATGTTTTCTTTTGTTTTGGATGTGCATGATAACAAGTTACATTCTGGAACGTCATATGTTTTTCCACCTCAATCTGACATTCAACATAATGAAGAAAATGTCCTATTACCTCTCAAATCTTTACTGCTCACATCCCATGCTTAAATGTTACTATGGAAATACAACAGATTAGATTTAGCAGTTTTGAAATAGAGGGAAAAAATAATAATGCAAAAAATATAAGATATTAAAATTAAATCAATAAAGGAATTCAAGATAAATAATAATACTTAAGACAGGAGTTCATTGCCACTATTACCATTAATAAGCATGACTGTCTTAGAATAGTATTATTATTTTCTTATTTCTATTATGGTCTTTAGAGCCATTATAGACACTTGCTGATGTAGTCTGGTTTGTTTCTGTTGTTTTGTTATTGTTGTTGCTGGGCGTGTCTCTCTCCGTTTTGTCCACCTCTTTTTTTTGCACTCCCGCCTCTGTCTTCATTTGTCTTCTTTTCTATCGCCTCTTGCTCCGGTCCGGCTGCTCCAAATTTGCATAACATTTAACATCAAATGAAGTCCAACATCTTGTACTTTCCCTGGTAGTGCAAATCTGTTTAGCATGTATGGGTATCTAAGTCATCAATACTATCTGCCCTATAGCTGGACAGAACAAAAAAGAGAAGAGTAGGAGTAAAAACTGACAAAAACAGTGTAGAGTGGAACCTTGGTTGGTCATTTAAACCCTCCCAGAAGGTCCGACTATAAATCAAACTATACTCTGACCAAATCACATTTTCACACCTCAAGTTTCTCACCTCAAGTCTCTGCTTTTTTTTTTTGTTCACGGCTGCCAAATAACCCAAAATGCCAGCATTTTGATAAGGAAGTTGAGAAACCCAATTGAAATCTAGAAATAACTCATAACAAAACACAAAGGTGGTGTTGATTTCCTTGCCCTGTCATGTCTTTATCTCATGTAACCTTAAATGTGCATTCATCCCTTTCATTCATCATTTATATGCACTTAGAATTGTGTTGTAATTATAACGTAAAGCTATAATTGTAAAACGATAAAGATGTGTTATGTGTTGGCATTTTTGAGACCTGTGGCGTAACTCTGTTATCAAACAAAGACCTACAGAGTCAACCTCTGATGACATCATGGACGGACAACGGAGCTGACCTCCGGGTTCCTGTTTCCACGTGTTTGATGTTTTGTGATAATAATACATTAAGAACTACAGAGACACTCAATTCACGAGATCAAACTGTACACGAGATTTTAACATTACTTTTAGGAATAGCACAATGAAAAAATATATGACAATATAATATATTGCTGTCAACTAATTACATTTTTACTATGTTACACTCTTTTGCAATCTGTGTGTATGCTACCAGCTTTGCCGCCACCCACCGAGATAAAAAAAACGGAATGACTGACAAATGGGCTCACTCCATTCATGTCGTTGTTCTATAGAACAAATACACCAAGGTGCTGAAAGCAATGCACATAATGAACCCTCTCAGTGTCTGTTAGGAGGCGAGAGACCAGAAAAACAGACACGCATGCTCGCAACAAAATATTGAGACCGGTTACAGTCACCCCGTCACGGTTAATGACACGACAAGACGAGTTTGATAATGTTTACAAACCAGGAAATATACGCAAACGGAGGAAAAAGTTTGGAGTCAAATTTTGCGTATTGTATTTTGTGTAAGGTATAAAGGAATGCAGAATATAAGGGTCGCCAAGGTATGGTCCGAGTGACATTTGCGACTCGAAGATTGTTTTTTTATTGACTCGCGACACATTCTAAAAATACAATTGGACTGGAAAACTGAGCACAAAAGAAAAACTGCACTTTGTCACTTCGTAACACAAAACTATCAAGAAGGCTGTTTTGTGTCTTCTGTCTACATCTACGTGGGAATTAATGAAGACACGCACGCCATAGACACCGTTTTGCCTCTGTCATCCTCTCGCAGGCTCTTCATTTTCCTGATGGTTAACAAAGACAGAAGACTTTTGTGGCAGGTTTGTGAGACATCTCAGCAGCAGGCGGTGAGGAAGAGGCAGGCTGATAATGTCAAAAAGAGAAAAATAGACTAGAGGTAGATATTATCTCCTTTATTGCCCCCTCAGCCATTGGTGTCACTGAGGCTCTTTAAGGATAAATTCACTATTCTTCATTTCTTCACTGAGCTGAATGTAAGGAGCCAAAAATGGATTACAAAAGGAGGAAGACCTAGGAGGGCCAGGACAGGAGAGGCATGAATTGCCGCACCATCTGTTTTTTTTTTATTTTTTTCCCCCTCTCCAAGGTGATACTCCAGGAAACGTCAGGTGCCGAGGAGCAAAAATAGCATGGCATCATGCAAATTAGCATTTTCCTGGACCCATTATTTGTCTGCCAATCACACAATAATGACTCCACAAATCCCTGCACGCTTTGCCTCCTCTCTCTGTTGACATTTCTTTCTTAGTCCGTCACATGTGTGTTTGAAGTATAATATGAAATATATAATATCATATATTTTTATAAACTAAAGACCCTAAGAAATAGCAAAAATAAACAATCCTTTAATGACCGCATGACGGCAGTTTGCACTCACTTTTGGGGTCCTAATAATTTATTTTTCTTAACCTACCATATCTTTTATTGTTTTTTTGTATAAACATGAGCATTTAGAATACACAATTTGGACATAATGCTCTTCAATTTGTTGGTTGGTTTGCAGACGATACCATTTTTTATTTTGGGCATGGGCAAATAGTTTTGCAATTATTGAAGGACCGACTCTAACCACAACAGACGATAACCAAATCAATTTTTCCCGTAAGAAATAATGTCAATCCAAATAATCATTTCCAGAAAGCCAAAAATGTTAACAAAAACAATTCTTTATAGTTTTACAATTGTACTTGTACAAGTGTGACAAAACATGCGCCATATTGTGTACTAACCGGATAATGTACGCAAACTCACTCAAATTTCATTTAATTTTTTACTTTTACCAAAAATGCTCAAACCAAGGTTCCACTGCCTTTCATTTTAACAAAGGTGAAAAGAACCATATCTTTCTGTTTTTAATGGAGAAGGACTATAGGAATGGATTAACAGGACTATGCCATTTGCCTTCTATGGTAGGCGGAACGGTTCCATAGAAAATGAATTCTTCCATCCACATTTTTACCCAAATTCGCACCAACATTGAATGGGATCTGTTTTGTGGAAATTGTCTGTATAGTTTTGTAAAATAGCCAACGATCACCACTCAGTTACCCCTAGTCTCATCACTGGATTTTGTGTTTTTGCAAACCAGAGCGCCAATCCTCTGGTTTTTTGTATAAAAGATCTTTCCTCATCCTCTGTGCCAGATGTGCTGGCCAACATAAACAGCTGCTCGATTAGACAACTCTTGGCACACACACAACAGTATTCAATGTGTCTTTGTAACATTCCAGCACTGAAACAGGTGGAAAACGCTGGAATGCACTCCAGGATGACAAGATGGAGGGAAGTGACACACCAAGAACTTTTACACATTCCCACACGCGGGTAAAGACCTGACATTTTTGTTCCAGATCTATCATTTTGTATTTAATTTGGCAATATGCTTTTATTTGTTTGGGTTGGAAGAAACTGAGTGAGAATGGTAGTGGTAGTGCCAGAGTGATCCTAGGAGGTAAGGGCAAGGTAAGGGCCGGGCGGGCGCTCTAAACGCTCCCAGGGCAATATGCTCCTGGTAGGGTCTCCCAAGGAAAACAGGTACTAGGCGACCGGCCAGACTTAGAGCAATTCAGAGGACCCTATGAAAAAAGAGGGGGGACCGCACCTCCCCTGGATGGAAAACACCGGGGCGTTGCCCCAGCCAGGCCCGGAGGAAAGGCTCATAGGCAAGTGGTTGGGCCTTTACCCGCTGAGGCAAAATCTCAAGTTTGGGAGTTTAGTGAGACCAAGGAGCATGATTTTTAATCAGCCTCGAAGAGGTTCTGACAAACTCAACACCTCAGAAAGGGGTTGAGTTCGTTCCATTGGGCAGTGGAAGGAATACTTGGAGGCCCTTCGCAATCTTACTGAAATACTGTACCTTCCATAGAGGAAGCATAGTCTGACATGAACACGGACATCGTGGAGTTATCTGGTTTAGTCAAAACACTCCTCAGTGGCAAAGCTTTGGGTGGATTAGTTTTAGGATTGGTTTCGTTTAGGTTCCTCAAGGTTCTGGATGTTGAGGAACTTGGCTGACACATCCCTTCAACATTGTATTGAAGTCGGGAAAGGTCTCCCTGGATTGGTAGGCCAAGGGGATGGTCCCCCTTTTCGATTACAGGGTCCAACTATAGGGGGATCACACTCCTCAGCCTTTCTGGGTGGTCTATTCCAGGGTGCTGGAGAGTAGGGTACGAACCTCGGATACAGACGATGCAATTCGGTTTTCATTCTGGTCGCAGAACACCGGACCAGCTGTATACCCTTGCAAGTGTACTTGGAGGGTGCATGGGCATTTTCTCAGCCGGTCCGGATTGTTGGTACGGTACTACATACTATGTGTACTACGTGCCTGGTTCGCATTACCAGCTAAGCCTGTTCTCAGTGATTGTTGGCCTTTTTGCCCCTTGTCACCAATTCTGTTCATAATTTTCATGAACTAAATTTCTAGGCGCAGCCTAGGCATCAAGGGAGTCCGGTTTGGGGACCTTAGCATTTCCACTCTGCTATTTGCAGAAGATGTGATCCTGATTGCCTCATCAGAACATGACCTTCAACGTTAACTGGGGAAGTTTGCAGCTGAGAGTGGAGCTTCACGGAGGAGACTCAGCACCTCCAAATCCGATGCCATGGTTCGGAAAAGGGTGGATTGCACCCTCTGGGTTGGGAGTGAGGTCATGCCCCAGATGGAGGAGTTAAAGTATCTCGGGGTCTTGTTCACAAGGGAGGGAAGGTTGGCACGCCGACAAGCGGATCGGTGCAGTGTCTTAAGTAATGCGGCCGCTGTACCTGGAAGTCAAAGCTCTCAATTTAATGCAAACATGCGTCTTTTGAAACCTAGCGTGTGTCAAAATCCCTGTATGTGTCACATATAACAAGTTTGGTTTTTTTATGTTCCATATTGTAAAGGAACGTGTTGGTCAGCTTAAATTCAGGTTTTTAGTCATCATTTGTTAGCATTTGTTAGCAACCGCCCAGGAAAAATGACCGTGACTTGAACGACTTTAACGTGAACCTTCTGTCGCTGAGAGTGAGGAAAAAATGTTAACTCGGATCATGAAGCATGTTCCCAATAGGCACAACCGTTAGCATTAGCATTCTGTTCCTTTGGTAGCATATCCCAGATGACCTTTTTTGCGGCCACTTTGAAGGACATCCAAAAAACGTACAAATGGCTTGTGGCTGTAGGAAAATGGTTTCATTTGGGCAAAAGCTAAACAAAAAGTGGTTCAATTAGGATTGAGGAAGTGGTTTTCCTCAGGTATGCTAACATGCTAACCACGCTTCCGGGTCTTTTGTGCCCCTGTAGGATCCCAGAAGCAAGCACAAGTTCAAGATTCACTCTTACGGCAGTCCCACCTTTTGTGACCACTGTGGATCTCTGCTGTACGGCCTCATCCACCAGGGCATGAAATGTGACAGTGAGTATCTCTGTCCAGCCAGCCCTGATCCCAACCGATCACAACAGTGAATGGTCTTTTTCTCCAGGGACCCCCCCTACCTCAGGAGTGTCCAAAGTGTGACTAGAGCCTGTTTTTGCTGCCCAGGGCACATTGTAAAAATACAATTCAAGGAATTCATACTTTTTGTCATGAAATGTTCTCTCCCCCCCATTTGAAATATTATTGAGAAACGGATACAGTCCGTACTGTGCAGACTGAACTCGAAACTGAGACGTGGAAAATGCAACAAAATGGAGATCTGTGAAGCATACAAGCGTATTCAAGAGTCAGATAGCATTATGAGTACAATGCATTTGTACGTGTTGGCAGGTCTGCACTAACTTTCAAAGTACCGCCAGCCTCTTGTGCCCCCCTGACACCTCACCGCGTCCCCCAAGGGGGGCCAGCCCCGCTATTGAATCACTGCAACAATGTAAGTGCAGTCATGCCTCGCTACATCGCAGTTCAAACATGGCGCCCTCACTCTTTCACTTCTTTTAATTAATTGATCGATCGCTGTTTTTTTTTTAAATCACTAAATGACCGCGGTTTTGTGGTTGAATATGGTCTGTTATCATTTTTTTAGGCATATTTAAGCAAATTGTACGTATTCATGGCCTAAATTAAGCATTTTCAAGCATAATGATGGAATGAAATGAAGGAAAATACAAATATAAGTAAAAGACGTTAGATGAAATGTAATACAGTACAGTGGTGTTTTCGTTAACGTCATTCATCCATTCCAGAAGGTCCCACCCAAACCAAAACGGAGTCTAACCAAAGCAAATTTTCCCATGAAAAATAATGTTACCTCGAAAATGCTAACACAGAATACATTTTGTGAATGCTGAAGTTTAGTTGTCGGAACCAGAAACGAGTGTTGTGGATATAAAATGAGACAGGCAGAAACACTGCATCCTCCATGCGCCGCCGGGTTGATAGACTGTTATGCAGGAACAGGAGTAGGTGTGTGTGCACCGCAGCCGATAACGGAGCCACTCGGTCGCATTTAAATGCCTCTGAAATGATGCCGGTCTTCTATTTAAACCTTAGAGTTTAGAGGTCTTGCACCTTGTCTCGGTACAGTCCATCGCCTTTCCTTTTTGTGCGGCCCATTTGTTTGTTACATTGTGTATCTCTACAACTCTAATATAAACAGGTTAGCAGTGTTGAGAGCGGCCGACAGCAGCTCCTGTGTGAATCTTCACTGCATGTGCTTGTTAATGGAGAGATTGAAGTGCATTGTGAGTCCCCGCTTAAGAAAAAACAGCAGCAGTAGAGTAGTATTCTACACTGGTCTGTAGGTGTCAGTAAGGTTACAGTGATGAGACAATAAGCTCTAGGAAGTACGCTGTCCTTGCTAAAGTGTGAGTCTATTTTGTTTATGGTTAAAATGGCGTATTTCCTATTATTATGTCTACTATACAGTATTGGGTAATACATGTGTAAAGGTGACTATAGGGGTGTTATATCATGTTTATAGGGCTATAATAATGGTAAAAAAAAAAAAAGCTCCAACTACAAAAATATTTAATTTATTAATATTGACTCTTCCGTAATGAAATGTTGCGTATCACTGTCAGGTCTAAAACCAATTAATCATTATAAAGGAGGGACAGCTGCATATACAGCCTGCAGGTTGTTTTTAAAAAATTCTAAATATTCAAATGGCCCCCAAAACCCTGATTTTTTTGGCGGGATGTGGCCTTCAGTGGAAAATGACACCCCTGCTCTACGTTTTCTTACCTTTCACATTCTCCTATTCCGTTTTTTTCTGCCTCCTCATCACATTTCCTTCCTCTCTCGCAGTACGCCGTCCCCCTCATCTTTCCAAGTCATCTCCATCCATCACCTCTCCTCGCGCTCTCCATCCATCTGTGTGGGTCTCCGCTTTGGAGGCCTTATCGCAGATGGTAATGGCAGCACGGCAGAACAAATTGTTATGGGGGAGGCCATCGTCACAGCCTTTGTTTCTCCCCCGTCCTTGTCTCTTCATGGCATGTCAAGAACAGGGGGAGTCAAACAAAAACGGAGGGACAAAGGACGGAAAGTTAGATAGGAAAAGGCTTTGCTTTCAAGTGCCAGAAATACATTAATGTAACATTTTAAATTAAGTTTTTATTATTGTGGTGGTAGTTATAGTTACTGAGAGCTATATGTGGCTCATATATATAT